>JAODAI010187741.1:0-16522 GCA_027575025.1 Scotoplanes globosa | reverse complement strand
ACGTCCGACCGGGGATCGAGCCCGGGTCGCAGTGGTGCAAGGACGTAGCGCTAATTACCACTACGCCACAGCCTACTCCTAAATATACTTGAATATACCCTGCTTTTAATGATTATTTTACCTCCATTGGTCCTGCTCTTACTGGCAGTCTTCAAGTGAGTCATGGATCATATTCTGACCATCTTTACCTTTTTCATGACTCCAATTAATGAAGATAAAGTTGTATTACAGATTTCAACTTAAAAAAATATAGTCCTGGGTGTGATAAGATTAGCGCCAAGGCTGTTAAAATGGTGTCCGATTGTATATCAAAACCTCTTACTCATATATTCAATTGTTCTATCATCACTGGAATAGTTCCTTCTTAACTAAAGACTGCTAGGGTATCTCCTATTTTTAGAGTAAAGACAAACACTGTATGAATAATTATCGTCCTATTTCTTTACTACCATGTTTCTCTTTTCTTATCGAGTACCCTGCTCTGGCGGTAGTGAGATCTACATATTTTACTGTGAATTCAATGTATCTCTTATTTCGAGATGTGAGTTATGATCGCATCCTAGATTATCTATGTGTAATTAAATTTTATGATTTTATTTGAAGTTTTTATACCATTTTAATTATTCTATGATATTTTAATTAATTTGTTTGTCTTTTGTCAGATTTTATATAGTACTGTAATGGCTGTTTCAGTATTGTTATCATTATCATTTTATTGGTATTATATAACCTCTGTGTTGATTTGCCATTAAATTTTATATATATCTATCTAAAATTTTAAAACGTATTATCTATGATCGCCTCTTTGCTTTTCTGCATATACATAACATTTTTTACCAACATCAGTATGGGTTTCTACCTGGACAATCAACTAATCATGCTATTACCCACTTAACTGACATGATTGTTAATGCCTTTGAACACAATCTTGCGGTATTTTCCTTGATCTTTCTAAGGCATTTGATACTTTAGATCATAACATTATTTTAGCAAAACTATATCATATTACAGCATTCGTTGTACTGCCCTGAACTGGTTTAAAAATTATCTTTATGATCGTACACAGTATGTTTCTCATGGTAGCTTTCATTCTTCCCATTATTATATAACAACCGGTGTACCACAAAGATCGATTTTAGGTCCCTTGTTATTCATACTTTATATTAAGAATCTTCCAAAATGTTCCTCCAAAAGTTTTAAATTGGTTCAATTGTAATAAACTACATCTTAATGCTAGAAAAGCTGTATATGAGCATAAATAAATTGACCACATGTGTATCTGGGCTTGTCCTATGACTCAATGACTTATATCTACCAACAGGCATATGTTCCAAGATCACCGCCAGAAAAGTCTCCCCGTGGCAGTAGACCAGCACGACATTTAGCCCTACAGAGAATACTTGATCCCCACGGTAACAAACACACCGCAAGCCATGGTGTGGCAGGACGGTGTCAGAATGTTGCTGCTAAAAGACAAGGTGAGAGTTTGGTGTTATGGAGTCCGGATATCTGAGGAATATATGATAAAACTATAAACAGTTAGTATGCCAGTACCGGTCTAGGTTGTAATAATAATTATTCATCATGCAGTATATATATTCATCATAGTATTATACACCATGTTCAATCCTGATTATTGATGTGCATGCTCTGTATGTCATTATATGTTATAGTAATGGTATACATTGTTGTAAATAAGATGTATGGTAATGATCTGTTAACATTGGGAGTGGTTGATGTGTAGTTTTACTGTAAATATATCCTATTCGCTTTGTCCAATAATACAGCAGTTAGTTATTAGTGTATTCTTCCTTACCCCTTGTTTGATGAGGGACATATATGATGCAGAGAGTGAGATAATGTAATCATCTTTGCCAGTGCATTATGTATGCTCGTACATTTAATGCAATAATTCTTTACCAAATCGTGGTTCACATTTTTTTCAAGGCATACAACTTAAAATCTGTCTGAAATTAAATTATAACAGGTTCAGGTTGGGCTTCAGTATCATTGATGCTCGAGTTGACTTTCATAATACAAATTTTATTACAAGTTGCATAAATCAAACATATTTCAAAGTTCAGCTTCTTTTATGTTACACACCATGGCAATTCAGTTATTATGTCGGCCAGCGACAATGTTGTTATTTTGTCTTCAGCGACTGAAAGTGCTAAAAAAGGATAAAGAGGGATTTCTTATTTTTATTATGTTACCACAATCGTAAATTTATGATATTTGGAAGGTGTTCAAAATTTGAAGCAATTGTGTTCATTTTCAGGAACAATTATATGACAATTACCAGAAATCATTTGTTGAAGTTTACGGTTCAAAATTACATTCAATAATGTTATCCAATGGTTTAAATTCTTATATGATAATTGTCGTTGCAATGGTCATAAATTAAAACTTCAATAACAATGTAAATTTTAACTAATGAAGGCAGATTTATGCATAATAATGTGATATTTTGAACAGCGCCCTTATTTCACTTAATTTTTATAATACTACAATTTAACCCAATTTCCGTCATTTTTTCTACAACCTGATTCATGATAATCAAGACATTGGGAAGTAAACAGGTTGAAAATGGTTAAATATGCAAAATACTATTTTGATAAAAATTATGACATATGCATGGTACCTGACCATGTGACATACAGTGTATAACCGAGAAACCAAGCAGACACTGAATATCACATGGTCAGGAACCGCACATGAAAGCCCAGTATATCTTGGCGTAACTCTAGATCGATGCCTTTCAAGTAAGTATAGAAAACTAGAACAAGTTTGGGTGCAAGTCCAAGTACTTTGCAGTCAACAACTTTGGCCTTGTGTTATTCATCTGCTGAGTATGCTTGTCCTGTCTGGGAGAGATCAGCCCATGCAAAGAAAATTGACCCAGACATCAATGCCACAGTCGCCTAATGACTGGATGCCTGAAGCATACTCCAATAGACAGTCTATATATCCTATCTGGCATAACTCCTCCAGATAACTTTTCATTAATTGGAGTCATGAAAAAGGTAAAGGAGTTTGGATCAGAAAGATGGTCAGAATATGATCCATGACTCACTTGAAGACTACCAGTAAGAGTAGGGCCAATGGAAGTAAAATACTCAATAAAATCAGGGTATATTCAAGTTTGATTAAAATCTTCACTGATAATATTATTATTGTTTTCCTCTTACTGAATTTAGAAGCAGAAAACATAAATCATGGTGCTCCAGTGGTATTATTAATTCCTGTCGGACTAAACATTTTTATTTATTTTTCTAATTAGTCCGACAGGAATTAATAATACCACTGGAGCACCATGATTTATGATTTCTGCTTCCAAATTCAGTAAGAGGAAAACAATAATATATATCAGTGAAGATTTGAATAAAACTTGAATATGCAGCATCTGGGTCATTATAATTGTAAATGTCATTCCACATTTCACGGGTCAACAATATTTGTGAAAAACAAAAGGTTGTTTTGATGGATCGGTCTAAAATGTGATTTAGCCGAATCACATTGGCTCAAAACACTGTTGTATTTAATGTGAGTAAAGTGAAAAAAATGGCAAATGATCTGAAATGTCATAGTTAATGAAACCGGAGTAGACATATTCATTTAAAACACTGGTAAAAATGTTATCAATAAGTGTACTTGAATCAGTAAGAATGCGTGAAAACGATAAAAATATGTGTTGGAACATTGATTTAAATCGTTGAGCATTAGCTGAAGCATTATTATGCATGAGATCAATATTAAAATTGCTTAAAATATAACAATGTTTGGATCCAATTTTACTAAGGGTTGAATGAAGGGTGTGAAGAAACTGTTCAAAATTTCCAGATGGTGGTCGGTAAATAGCTCCAATAATGATGGTATTATTCAGGGTTTGACATTGACCAAAAAGGGATCCAAAACATCCTTCGATAAACATTTATGAATCTGGAATGATGTAATATAAAGGCCAACACCACGCCATGACTATGTTGTCTACTCTTCAGTTCATGGCTGTAACAGGGGATGCTATATAAAGGATCCATGCTACTAGTAGGCAGACATGTCTCAGAAATAGAAATACACGTAAAGTGAGCGCTTGACATATTTAGGAGTGAATTTAAATTATCAAAGGAGTTAAACTTCTAGCATTAATATAGTAGATATAAGGAATTTTCATTGAGAGAAGGGGTGTCACAGGGGTAATAATAATCACAATTGTCATGATCATCAGACAAAATATTAAGATTCAATTCGGGATCAATGTTGTGTAAACGATTGTTATCATCATTAATGTACGTAGTATCGATATTCATACAGTTAACGTTAATTGACATAAAGAAATAATTACAAAAAGAGAAAAACGATATAGAAGGAAATACAATGAGAAGAATATCATAATTATGCAGATATTATGGGGTTGATATCTGGGAGTTGAACACATGTCATGGTGTTCGGATTAAGGGAATAAAAAGTGTTTGGCTACAAGAAAGGCCTTGCAGTAAATAATTAATAGCTATATAGTTCATATCATATTCAGATCTGTGAGATTGGTGACCTTCTTCCGGATTTCTAGTCCATCTTTGGTCACGAATGCGAGAATTCTCCTATCCATGGGTCCAGGTCGACTTTACGTGACGGTGCTCGTTTGTTTCCATTAGTAGATGCTAGTTTGACTTAGTCAGGTCCTCACGAACAACAACCTTCGTCACTCTCAGTTTTCGTCTGGCTTTGATTCTATGCAAACGGTCAGAGGATAGCATAATAATGCCAAGTTAGGTGGAAGCAATATTGAATACCAGCTGGTCGGTGTTCTCTCATCATTGTTGCCGTGAACACCAGATATCGGCAGACAGTTCCGTCTGAGTATTGTTCAAGATCATTTATGATATGAGATGCATTGGCTAACTTATTCTGTAACAAGTCATTAAGTTCTATTTGTCCAATTTGTGTTCAATGTCATCGATTTTGCTGTTCAGTTTCAAGATGGCTTCGCTAAATGGACTTATAAAACAATAATTAAGATATTTAACATAATAGTTCCAATGGTAATTACGCTATCATAATGTATGATATTAAATTATTAATGGTATAAATAATTTGGGTACAATAAGTAATGGGTTATTAAGCACTCCATTCAATTTTGTACAGTTTGCCGATAAGCAGGAAATTTTATTGGCAGAAGGAATGTAAACAATGTCTGTAGATGCTTTCTGAAATAAGTTACCAGCTTCCGATATTCAGTGACTGACTACTTTTATCAGGAAGGGATGCAGACATGATTTAAGCATTGCCAGTAAGATAATTTATTTAGTTTGAATATAATATAAATAACTCAATATTTATTTTTCCCACCTTGTCAAGGATCAGAAAGCACCACACATTTATATGGCCATGTGTTTTGAGTTGGCCAGTTTTGAGTAACACATTGAATTTTAGCACAAAACGTGTTTATTTTCTGTTAAACACTGTAGTATTTCAACATAACACCGGACCTATATAGAAGTATAAATATTCTTTTAAATATTATGTCTAAGGAGTCCAACAATATGATAAAACGGTAGCAACCGTAAGGTGTTTGGAATCTGATGTTAAAAAATCTATGATTTTTCTATTTGTCTACAAATTAATAGTTTGTTAGTACGTAGCCCTACACAGTTCAGATAGTATTTCAATTCTACTCAGATTCAGATTTCCAGATATATATCTTTGAACTATTCATTAAAGATAAAAATATTTTGTGCAAGCGTTAACTTTTAAAAAAAATTGGCCCATGAAACTTTCCAAAAATCCAATCCTTGGTTTTTGAAAGCATTTACCACCCAAACTCCTTCTTTATACTTATAATAAGATATAGGACTATACTGCATGCTAGCTGTTTAAATACAAACAAATAATGCGTATGATTTTTAAAGAGAACGAATTGTTGTAATATTGTAATATTCACAATGCGTCAATATGGGGCCTAAATGAGAACTAAAGACAATTTATATGAATATTCATAATAGCAAAATGTGGTTGCTAATCTTTCTGTTTTAATTGATTTGTAGGGAGGCTTCACCTTCTGGGATATGAACATCAAGCAAGAGAAGAATTGACCCATATGATGTCTTTAGTTGACATTTTTCCCAAAATTCATACTCCTGATCACCATGTTCCCAATCCTCCTCCATCCCTGCGTTTTTTATCTATCAGTTCCTTGTGGATATATTATAAATACTAGTAATATATGAATTGTGTCTATCTTGTAGTTAAGAGTTTAATCTTCAATTTTGTGCATATCTTGAGAAAATTGAGTTTTCAGTAAGAAATATCCGCCGACGAGCTACAGGTCCAGCTTCTATGTTATACCACCTCTGCACCTCGTAAACATAGCCATATGCAAATAATTTGAAAAGGCAGATTATTCTTCAAATCAGTCACAGTGTAACCAATTATTGAACATCCCTTGATGACATAACTAAATAAAGCAACAATATTAGTGAAACTGAAGTAAATTGTAGCATCAAACAATATAAACAATACCTTCATTGAGGCGGACGGTGTGCGTTCCAGTGTATTAGAGATCTGAGGTTGCCTTGGTGCTGAAAATAAGCAAATTATGAGTCAAATTGTTATTCATTATCATACACAGTGGATGTTGAATATCTAATTAATCCATTGTGACAGCGATTGATCAATTACACTAATGATGATGAGCATTATGTACATATTATTTCATTGGCATTCTCCATATTCTAGATGTCGCATTTCAAAAGAAAGTAGCCGGAATGCAAAATGAGGCAACACAGAAGAGTGAATTGTACATTTAAATAAACTAATGTGTAAATTAATCTTTCTGCCTGCGTGGCAGATCGAAGTCAGTTTTGATGTGATCCCTAATCATCAAAATTGGATTTGGTTATTTTCCAACTGTTTAACTCTCATCACGCGGGTGTTGAGAAAATCCACCATTCGAAACATCCACCTAACCTGGATGTAGAGAACCACCATTGGCCGCCTCCTAAAAATGATATTTTTCCGGAAAATTGGCATAACGCCACTTCATAGGAGACTGTTTATAAGTTGAATGAACGTGTTGTGCACAATAATAAGCACTTTTTTATATTGGTGTGGGGCTATATCGGAATAAAGAGCACTGTACTGGGGACAGGTAGCAGTGGTGGTTTGCTGAAGCTGTTGCGTATACAGAAAACAGCGACACGGATTATACTAAGCATAGGTAGTGATGTAAGCTCCAACAAATTGTTTAAAAATTAAAGTGGCATCTCGTTAATGAACAAATTCGTTTAAGGAATCTGATAATTATGTATAGATCACTCAATGGCTTAAATTGAAATTATTTGAGAGAACTTTTTCAGTACACGTCAAGTGTCCATGACCACATATTACTGTCAACAATTTATAATAGCCGCATATTTTCCTGCGTTGCCATTAATTAATGAAATAATTTACCAGTCGATTGCAAGTGTGTCAAAATCTTTATCTGTTTTTAAATGATTACTCAATATTGTGTTTCCTGTTTAAATTCCTTGTTAAGCAAGTGGGTGTAAAGTTTTCTTAGGTCAAGTGTAAGTGTTGTGGTAAATTGTCATTTACTTTAATTGTATATCACAAGGGCCTCAGGGAAGATTAGCTCAACAGAGCTAACAGAGTTACCCGATTAATGTTCTATTATTATTATTATTATTATAGCAATGACACAATAATAAGAACATCCCTGGCTAAACTCTAGCAAACTCCCCCCGATATTCCCAATTACAACTGACAAGTGCATAACTACCGATATAATGCCATCCATTTTAATACCGGTTAGTTAATATATCATACAATGCTACAGTATTATACAGCATCAATAAAGGTATTGTCCTAAAGTAGACATACTTGTAATAGTTGGCAATGGAACATCATTAAACGGTCTTTGACTACGCTTAGCGGATCTTGGTATAATCTGTTCCGCAATGCTGTGCATTATCCGTTGAGCTTCTGTTGGAGAAAACGTTTGCGATTTCATCTTCTGGTGCGCCTTTGAGTATTCTTTCAGCCATGCCAGAATGGAAGTATTGAAATAATTTGTAGATTTAATAGACCTGGGGGAAAAAATGGATATTGTTAATACACAACCACATTCATAGCAGTATAAACAGTACAACGTTTGTCAATTACAATATCATAATATTAAATTACACTCTGGAATGATCAATTTTAGTATACATGTATATATCCAATATTTACATATATCCGATATTTACTTTGAAACATAATATGATCAATATCTTTGCTGTACATAACAACTACGTTTATTCAAGTTAAAGGTATCTTAAGGTGTACTAGACGGAATTCCCATAGATCTGTTTTGTACTGGGTCATTCCATGCCAAATCAACAAATTTGCTGACAATCTTGGCTGATCACCCCTCAGATCTGGCTAAAAATCATTCCTAGCATACGTTTATGTATATAATGAAAACACAACAAATTATCACTCTACTCCAAGTGGTTCTGAAAATATGGTCTGTTGAAATTGGACACCGATCCCGTATATTATCCTCCGGAGTCACGATGCTGTATTTTGAGTATATTTGGTGACTCGTATCTCAGGTTTGAAAAAAGATATTGAGCTGAAAATTGATACCTATGGTGACTTTCACAAAATTAACCAGATTCTGGCATTATAAACAGTGTATCTCATATAATTGAGAAGATATTGGTCTTCCAAAAACCTCAAAAGTCATGAGAATCATATTTTTTCCACTTTCAGCCACCCCTCGTACGCACAGATTGTAGTATGATCATTTTTAAAGTGATGAAATGTGTTGTGTATGCCTATGACTTCACTCTCATACAAGGGTGGACCAATCACATTTTTAATAAACAAGATGACTTTGGCCCAAAAATGGGTTTGAAGTAAAAATGAACAAAATTCATGAAAACGGTGGTTGACCTTTGACCCCGTCACCGAATACCGACAGAGATGAAACTCATACTATCAATGTAAAAGATTATATTTAAATATGTATAAAATATCGGCTATGTAACTTCAGTGCTTCGTGGTTAGATCAATTTTTTAAGTGGTTTTATAGATTTTGACAGTGTTGTGTGTGTTTTGTGATTTTCATTGTAACATAAATTCATATTCAGAACTCTTGCAACCATGAAATGTTATCAGTCATTTAAGCATATGCTTCGATCTACAAATCAACAACATTTCAGCTTTGGTACTCAACTCTGTCATGGCTAGATATCAATTTGGAAATTAAAAATATTTTGCTGAATCAGAAACTAACAGGTTATAATATATTTCATGTTTAATCAACCAGTGATCCTTACATATAACCCTCTTGTATTTTGATTAAACTCCACTTTACTAATATACTGTATGACAAAAGAGCACACACCAAAAATTAACCCCATACAACATTTTTTCAGATATGGACTCTTGAATTTGCTGAAAACATCCATTTTTCACGCTCTAGAATTGTAAAGCATGCAAATATATTTTTGGTCCGATTTCCACATCCTATAAATAGTTGATAGATTGGATTTCTGGCCCTACCAAATATGGTTAACACTGATTCACTGATAACTTTCTTGAAACGTTATTATTTAACTAAGGTTATAAAGAGAGAGGGATAAGGAACTCCTAAACGGCACATCATCATCGAGCATCGAGGCTATATTAGTACCAGATATGATAATTACATCCATATCCCATTCAGGGTTTTTACGATACAAACAAATAAGGAATGACTATCCCTCAACTCTTTACCAGCAGATATGGCCTCATTTGATGTACGCTATCTATGCACTTGTTCATTGTAATCCGTGCACCCACACCCGGGCATAGAGGACTGTAACAGGGATGTTATTTTCCCAATTGTAACATGTACATTTCTTCCTCCACTATATTTGTAAAAATTCCTGTCAGCGTGGCGCATTACTTTGCTTAACATCCCCGCTAAATCCCTGTTAGCTGGGCACAAAAAAGAAAGTCCTGCTATATCCCGGTTATGTTGGCATTATATTGCTCCTACATTGGTTATATGTCCCAGGGTCACAATCCCTGACCAAATCACTACGAACATCCCTGTATAAACTGGTGTCACGGCCCTGGTATAGCGGCGAAGCAAAAATGTGGACATCCCCACTAAAGTCCCGGTTACAACCCCCGCTATGCCCAGGTATGGACGAGCCCTGAATACAATTGACAAGTGCATAACATCCATGAGAACGCTCATTCACTGATAAGTTTCCTGAAATGTTGTTATTTAACTAAGATTATAAAGAGATTTATAATATCTTAATGACACATCAGCATCAAGGCTATATTAGTGTCAGATATGTTAATTATATCCATGTCCCAATCAGGGTTTTACAATGACTATCCATCTACTCTTTCCGAACAGATGGTCAGACTACAATAATGAGATATGTACTGTATTGCTGCCCTAGGAACACCATTTTATGTCCTCATCCGATGGACACTATTTAGGAACATTGGACTCCAACTATACTGTAGAAATTATCACACCAGAATCAAACCTAAATTTGTGATCACAGGTATAATATATTTATAGAAGAAAATTTGTGTAGTGTGAAATGCCACCTACAATCTTATGATTATTATACATTTAACTCTATATTGAAGTGCCACCTACAATCTTATGATTATTATAAATTTAACTCTATATTGAAGTGCCACCTATAATATTATGATTATTATACATTTAACTCTATATTGATGTAGGCCTACAAGTATATAGTTATAGTAAATGTACATTGATAACACCATCAGATTATTTGATTGTTGGTGTGTTTTAGGTCCTCAATAAATATTATATATAGAGCTTACTATCTACCAACTGTAGGTGATTTTGTCAGAATCAGGTCAAATTCATACACTTTTTGCTAAAAAACGATGCCGAAAAGATCACCACACTTTTCTGCGAGTCAGGAGCATATTATAATAAATGAGTGACAAGTTTGTAAGATTTTTAATAAAATTTACATTTAAGTTTCCAACTTTATAATTTTAATGTTGTTCCACATTGCTGCAAATTTGGTTAACGGGTTAACCCCTTGACTGCCAGAAGCGTGGTAACACGCGCCGACGGAAGTGAAAACGAAACACGTCTAGTCGCTCTGACGCTCGGCTCGAAGCTGCCCAGGCTCCCGAGATTTTTTAGCACACCAATCACCAAATATGCCATGGACGCGCTAACGTCAAGCGAACGCCTTTGTCCCTGTGCGCAGCCAAGCGAGTCGGCCACGCACTGATGCACATAGCACAAAGATGATCAGTCCGCTGGCGTTTGGTGTTTGCCGGTGCTGCTGGAATTAACTTGGTAGTCAAAGGGTTAAAGTAACCCAAATGTTGCCATTGGTGCACTTCTTAATGTTCCATTGCACTCAGAGAGAAACATTGCACGGGACGAGAAATTGATTGCATGGTAGATCGTGCATTGGTGCAAAATAATAAACATCAGGTGACACCCCAGTCAAGAATGTGATATCATGGTGATATCACAGTGACATCACAGTGATGTCACCTGAACAACACGGTGATGTTACCTCAACAACACGGTGATGTCATTCTGCAAAAACACAATGGTGTCACGGTAATGTCACATGACATATCATGATATCTCTGTGAGCTCACAGTTGTATCATTCGTTGAGATATCACAGTGTGGGTTACTAATGAACTCACAAAGCCTCACATATATATCATGTTATGTCATGTGATGCCATAGTGACACCACTGTGTGGTTAAGATTAACAACACAGTGACATCACTGTGAGCTCACTTCTTGACAGGGACACAATTGACCAATCAATAATAGTATTGGGTGTTGTATAAATTGAGAATATTCTGAATCTGGATCAACATCATGGGTCATGGGTGTGAATGGAGCTATGACTACAATACTTACATTGTACTTCTACCAGTATAGTTATGGCCTTTAGCTGAACGTTTTATCGGAGGTGGAGTAGAAGGTGGGGCTCTCGCCTTGCGAGCTTTCTTACTCCTCTTCAAGGTATCAGTAGTGGGTTTAACAAATAGAGCCTGGAAAATAATTGAGGTTACAAAATGGACTTATTTCCTATGTTATTAGTAGGACCGAAAAGTATGAAATAAAATCACATAGTGATACATATAGGAGGTATTAATATGTTCAATGAATTGATTGACAGTAATTTAAAATGACAATATTATCGTGCAAATAAGATTTAAACAAAATTAATGTACAAGAATGTAAAGGCCAACCTTTTGTAAGTAACTGAACAAAATCTAAGAATAAAGTGCAAAAATATTAGCTTACACTTTGATGTATTTTTTATTGAATGAGTTTCCTGGGCATTTTCAATAACTGGATTATATGACTCACCTAAAGCCAAAGATAAACCAGCTAGAGCCACTAGATTAAATTCATCATCACTCTGTATTAACACTTGTGAACGCTTCAAATTTAATAAAAATACTCACAAAATAATCAAAATTAATTTGCCAATAGATACCGGACTAGGTCGTTGCAATAGCAAAGTCAGAATGAAATAGCTATATCATTAGGGGTGTGTTATGGTGTTGGTGCCAACATATGGTCATGTGACATAGTAGTGATGATGTCATGGTCACGTGATATAGGGGAGCAGACGAAATGGGGGGGTCTGATGCCAAAAAGATTGCTAAATATAGGTCAGTTGTATGAGGTCATACTATTAGTCAAATAGAAAGGAAGGGAAGTATAATGTGTTATAGATTAGGATGACTTAATAACACCATGTTAATAATACCCTATGCTGCATATTTATAGTTAGAAGATAATTGATTGATATTGTTTATCTGTTCGTTTTAACAACAGCATCTTAATAGCTGCCTCTTTATGCAGGTCACTGGATTATTGACTATTATTCAAATTGAATGCATTTTATATCCATCCAGAAGTTAACATTGTTGAAGTGTTTGATATAACAAGAGCACCCATCCACCGACTATCCTCCCTGAATATGATATGTGGAATATAAAGAAAGAGGCTAGAATGACCCAGTACTCAGAACTTTGCAAAGATGATTAGCCCACTCTGTAAAGTTTACTTTACAATGGTTATCAAATTTAACTCATTAATTTGTTACGTATACATCTTACTGTTGATGTATTGTATATATTTATTGTGGCCATCTACAAAGAATTATCATTATGGACAATCAACAGGGTGCTACTCGATCCATAGTCTGAAAGACTGACGGATGCCTACTACTACTGTTTATTATGTTTAATGTAAATACAGCAATACAGGGGTGCATATAGAACGATATTAACATACCATTTTAAGTTGGAAAAGTCGTTCCCTAGATATTATCAGCATTTAATGTAATTATTAGAAAATAATATTTAGTTTTCTCTGACTTCATTTATATAAATATTAACATGTCATCAGATGCATGCACATTTATTATGTCATTATATTCAGCACACAGTAATATTAACATGTCATCAGATGCATGCACGTTTATAGTGTTATTATATTCAGCACACAGCAATATTAACATGTCATCAGATGCATACATGTTTATTATGTTGTTATATTCAGCACACAGTAATATTGGAATAATACAGTATATTAGTGCTCAGTGAAGGATTACGAGAGAGCAGAGCCACCACACCCCCTTCTCCACGTGATTATTGTCATACACATAGTTCATTGTGTGTGGCATCATTATCAACAGGTCACGTTTTGCTTAACAGCATTATCAGTAGCTTTATTGCGTATGGGAATTTGTACAGAACTTTTGCACCAATGTTTACATTATTACAACAGGAGTACAGCCAATCAGCAATGGCTATTGCAGATATCAGTAGTTGACTTTTACCTATGTATGGAGAGTATTTACTACTGTATGTCAGTCAAATGATGCTATGTGCCGAAGCTCTATATGTGATTGGTCAAATTCGTAGTTGCCATACAATAGTGAACTGAAAATGATTAAAACTCTACCGTACGTTATATTTGTCTTTCTCCTTTACTGTTTCTGAAGCGTCTGATGTTGATACGTCATCAGCTGACCTGTATTTCAACACAGAGTCTACATTGATGATTAACAGGTAGGGGTGGGTGTGGAGGTGCTGAGTATAATGCTGAAATCTTAGTAAAGTGGAAGCCTTCCATGGCTGTTTAGCTGCAACAGAGGTAAAGAGAGAATATGAGCTCATTACAAGAGGTAGAGCGATTTATGTCACAAAATAATAATATTAGTAATTTAGTATAGAATTGAGTAAAACTATTCAAAATTGAAATTCAATTAACTCTTCAAATTATTATTCACATAATTATTAATTAACTATTTTTATGATAATTAAAATTATAGAATTCATTTATATTCAAACTTAAGTAACTAATATTAAATATAAACAAATAAATGTGGTGATTTCTTGTCTTGAATTTACAGGATGTGCCAGCCTACAGTACATAATTGTGTCAATAAAGTATTAACGTAAAAAAATTGTGATTTAAAAAAATTAAGCATATGAAAGTAGGCATCAGAACCAGCCGCCTCTCGTAATATTACAAGCTGTCATCATCATCATCGATTCACTTCACGCCGATATTTCAGTACTGTGTCTCCTCCCAACGGTGAATCAGGTCACGCCATTCACTTCTCCTTTGTGCCACGGCATAGACACCCCCAATTAATTCCAAATTATAAGATGTAATATGCATAAAGTGCATGACTGTCAAAGATAACTGACTTTTGTGGAGTTCACTATAAAAAGTTTTGATATGCTACTGATAACTCTTATTGTAGATAATGACAAATTATTGATAGTAACATTCTTTGTTGTACATTTAATTTTCAAGACATGTTGTTCATCATCTTGTACGAGATCTTTCTGCCAATACATTACCCCAGACCATAACAAATTATATATCGTTTAAAAATGATTGAACTATCGAATCATAATATCACATAATCTCAATTTTCTCCAAAAATACTTTATGCTGCTTTTGTGGTGGCAGGTCACATATTCAAATATTAACTTATTTAAACCGACCGTCATGAAGTTCTTCAGATACCTCACTAATAAGTTGTTTTTTTTAAATTAAAAAAAAGCCTAGCTGAAGCTGCTTTTTATGCAGAATATTAATACACACAATATTAGCATTCTTCAATGTAATCCAGAACATAACTGCACCTGCAGATATAGACTCAAGCTCACTTACAATTCTTTTCATTTTTGAGGTTCAATGTTATACACATGTACAGCACTGTCCGTCTGGTATGGGATTAATCATTTGCTAAATCTCTGTGGACGGTGATAACAATTTTTCAGTTACCAATTTTTAAATTATCGTAATTAATACTTATTAGTGATAAGGAAGGATAAAAATAGACTTTCTAAGACATAACACATGCATAAGGCATTATAATACATGTCATTGGCATACTTATAATCGGAAGAATATTCCACAGAGTGCAGGGCATCGAAACGGCCAGCCGGTCGTAAATAAGACACAACTTTTGCCTTGGAAATGAAACGCTGCTGTTAGTTTTAACTGCTGATAAAAAATGTTTTCCTCGTCAAACTTTATTTTAATTAAGTTGTTTTGCGTTTACGCAACTCACTAGTTATGCTATCACTTGAAATATAGGCATATATCATGAATCATCTAACCCTTTGCTGTCGGAAATTTTTCACTCAACTTTCCGTAGGCGCTGAATTATTTTGGGAAAATCCTAATAATACAGCGAGAAAAACATAATTTATGAGATGTACAGTACGTCATCAATTTTGTTCAGCATAAATTGTTCTTTTACAAAATATATCACACATGTCAATTCAATTATTTTTAGACAAATATTGCATTTTTAACAAAATATCCAAATTTATGCTATTTTTGTACATTTTTAACCATAATAATTTAATTTTGTGTATATCCCATATATAAATAATTATATATTTCCTTTATGTATTAGGTGATCTTGTTAATGGTTTAAAGCTTATATTGAATGTATACTTTTGTTGTAGTCTGGACCATGCACCTACAACTTTAATAGGCCTAAGCATATAAAGGCCTATAATATGTGTATACTTTTTTTTTATGATAGATATTTTCAGTCCTAAATTGCTCAAACATTTCATCGTATTTAACATTTAGTTATCCATGCATTTGACGTATTATTCAATGTACTTTATTTTATAGTAAAGGTGGAACAACATTTTTTCTAAATTGGGTAATCAAAACGTCAAAATCTGTTGCCCGCAGCGCCAGAAAGATTTTCAGGATTGTCGGAATTTGCCGCCCGCAGCCTTGAAAGGTACATTACAAATTGTCTATAATTCTTTGTAATTTATATATAAAAGAACACGATCTCGCGATTATTGCAATCTTTTGACCCTCGATAATCAATTATTTGGGGGCCTGAGAATCGTGACAACAGTAGTAAAAATTAAGAAGAGCCTTCACTCTTCCCCATGTAGTTATGTAGGCCACTATTTTGAATTATTATTATTTTCATGTAGCCATGTGTCTC
>JAODAI010187630.1:0-10679 GCA_027575025.1 Scotoplanes globosa | reverse complement strand
CACTTTGTCTTTTGGACGAAAATAATCTCGCATCTCTGAGGAACCGCCATCTCCACCACTTCTAAACCCTTTCCTCTCATAGTACCTACATTGAGACTACCTATCCGGACGGCACAACGAGGCCGAGGCCGATGGATCAACCCCCAGGATTTCGATAATTTGTCGCCGCTGCCCGGACGGGCGGCACGTCGGTTACCCTGGACTCGATAGAAAAATAACAATCGTCAGTTACTGTCATCATAAAAGTGTGGAAAAATAGCCACAATAGCGCTGTCCTGGCTGACATATGTACGAGATTTCCTTCTCCTATGCGCCACCACTCGAGGATAACAAGCCCATCCACGGAGACGTATAGCCACATAGCATTGCACATACGTTGTGTGTGGTGCTACATCATAGTTTTCCTTCTCCTAGATGACTACCGACCAAGGCTAAGGAGCCCCATCGACTCCCATATTATCTTCAAAATACAGAAAAAAGGTTATGATGTACGCCCACAATGCCGGTTAATATGCATTTTCAAAGCTTGAATGCAATCTTCAGTCATACCCTTTCTCCTTTTTATACTCTTTTGAATTCGAGATAACCCAGTTGTAAAGACAAGGGCTTGTGATTGTTATATCGCGAGTTCGAATCCTAGTGCTGCTGCTGTGACTATCTTGCGTTTGATTATTGGGCAAGATACTGTATCATGATTGTTTCACTTCAATCAGGGGTCACATAGGGTCACAACGATTTCAGGGAGTTTGAGGTGTTATACGACTTTATATAATATAAATTTATGTCAAATAATAAAATATGTATGATTTACAAATGAATTAAAAACAAATTATTACAATGAGAGTTAGGCCAACAACAAAAAAACTTTGTTTGTCTATAGATGCCCGTCACAAGGTATGGTCGGTCGGTTGTTTTTATTTTATTTTTAAGACAGCACCAGAATGGTCACCATTTATTAAATTAAAAGCAAAAAACAAACACCCTGACTATGAAACTATGTTAGCATCATTATGACAGCAGCCCTGTGTCAAATATAAACTCAATCCGAATGAGGTAGCCCAATAAATATTTTTACTATTGTAGTCCATGTGCCTAGTTATTTTGACAGTGTAAGCCTACAGTAGTAGGCTAGGCTAGTATGCAATATCAGTGGTAGTGATAGGCCTAGGCCTACACAATATGCTATAACTAAATATGTAGATGACCAAACTTGGCCCTAAAATGTACATTAAAATACTAATCTGGCTCCCTAAAGAATAAAAACAAGAAGGACATGCTTTACACTCAGTGGAAATATATCAACACACAATTATTTGTCCTTTACCATGTTTCTAAATTGAAAATGAGGTCAATATATGCTTACCACGTTGTCTTGTGTGCGCGGCCATCATGTTTGTGACCAGAAAGCTAATTAAACAAACTAAATGTGTTAAACCCCCAAACTCAACCAAAATGGTAGGCACGAAGAAAAACGGTCGGTCGGAAAAGGATTGTTTTTACTCTTGGCCCACCATGGTTCTCATCCCCTCAACTGTGAAGCGCCTTTGAATATTATTGTATACACATGGCGCTATACAAATCAATTATTATTGTTATTATTATTACTGGTGCTTGGAATGGTTTAAGAGGATTTCGTTGAATTAGTATTCCTGCTCTAGTCAACTGTATAACCTTGTTGTGGCAGTTACACATTTGCCAATCACCTAACAATATAACATGATCTGATCAACCTTACGACTGTCATAGGCATGCTAACACGCGCCAGCGCGGGAGAGATAATGACATTGACCTTGCTCGAGATTGCGAATCCCGTAGCTGACCACAGGTGCTGGTGAATTGCACTACGGAGCTATGCATATAATTATATAATGGCTGGACTGACCTAATAGAAACGCAATGTGGCCGCATAGGGATAAAATTAATTTACGAATAATAATACTAATAATAATAATAATGATGATTTATATAGCGCTTTTCCTGCATAAAACTAAAAGTCACACCTCAAAGCGCTACACATATTTTTTTTGTTAATATTACAAAATGTATAGCGCCGCCCGAGGCAGCCAGCATACCATTTTGACCCGAAACTCATAGTGCTTAATCTACGCGGCTCTTTTCGTCCAGTTATTTTCGCTCATTTGAAGGCGATGTTGCTATTGGCTACACGGCCGCGGTCTCTAGCCCATGTACATACCGGGATGACACATGTACTCTATATTTTGTCTTTTAATTTCCTAATCAGACAGTATTCCCTATAAATTTCTTCAGACCAGATCACCTGACCGAATCCTTTTTCAGACATCCCATGTCCAAAACACATTCTTCCCAGTATAGAAAATAAATCCCTCTGATTCTTCCACTCGCCTTCTATAGATATGCCAAATTCCCAACTGATAAAATATCTGCCATATCCAGGTCGATGAGTAATCGATGTGTCTCAAATAAATTCTTCCACCTTAACAAAAAAATGAAACTCCTGCTTGCTGTCCACAAATACAGCCAGATCTTGGGCATATAAAAGCTCTTGCAGCACGTTATTCGTACTGACTTTTTTCGTGCTGCTAATCACTTCGATTGCCATAATAACAAGTAGATGTTTTAGTGCATTACACTGTCTGGGCCAAATATTTACACCAAACTGACCTTACATCAATGACTCAACCAAAACCCTACACTACGTCCGTACATCATCCATATTTCCGCTTTCGGGACATCCATCCACCTAAACGTATACAAATCAAATAATTCCCTAGATACAGTATCATAAGCCTATTTCAAATTCACAAAACCTAATGACCCCCAGTATATATCTAAGTTAGAAAAGACCACCATGTGTCCATCCCTACGAAACCCCTGTCATTTATCCTCAATTATCAGCTCTTGTCCTAATTATCATTATCTAATATGTTTTTCAAAATCTTAAAACCTACCCCAACAATGTGATATCCCAATACTTTCCGTGGTCTTGAACATCCCTCCTCGTGTTCAAATAAGCACAACCAGCTCAGTCACTGATAATTTCCTCCTTCAAACAAACGTTAAGCTATATCATATCCCAATACCCACTTCACTCCCACCTCTCCTGTTATAACAAACATTTCCACCCGCGCTTCGTCCAAACCCGCAACCTATCCATATTCGTCCCTCTCAGATCCCAACCCATTATCGGGGCCCATTTCCAAATATGAAGTCACCCCACATCATTCTTACCCTACATCGAAGATTAACACGGCCCCCTGAGTATACAGCTACATTGCTGAAGTAATCATCCCACACCTTTTTTAACCTTGTAATGTTAATTTAATCTTAGTATAAAATTAAATGCATTATCGTGGATGTGCATTTCCAGTGAACTTAATTAGGTACAGTACATATACAGACTGTACTATTATATATTAGGTGACGCATATGGGTGTGACATTGAAGCGCTTTGAGGTGTGACTTTTAGTCCTATGCAGGAAAAGCGCTATATAAATCATCATTATTATTATTATTATTATAAACAAATGAAGAGTTTCTGCACACGTTATTTTAAAGTTATGCTTCTAATTAAGGTTTATGCACACACTAAATTAAGACTGTGCTAACATCGTGTGTATCATACTTCAACTAGTATACTATAAGGGGTATATAACCTCAGGAAGACCACGAACTTATATTTTGCATAGGTTCATACTGTTTTATTCATTTCAGATTATACATCGACCCACCAAAATATGTAGAGGACACATTCCCCTCACAGGCTACAACAATGTGTATATGTAGTTTATGTATGTTCTACTTTCTTAATCATAACTCATTTAAGAAGATAACGCAGTCGTAGTCGTATCCATAATATAAATATAGTAGTCTTAGCACATGTGCAGATGGGTTTATTTTTTGGGGACTAACCTGTAAAAAAGGCCATGTTATAAAGCAATACCCCAGATAGCACATAACCGTTGTAACAACGTTGTAACACCGTTGGCATCCATTGGTATTCGTTGGCAATGAGTGTGTACGTTGATACATTATGCCAACATTCAACGAATGATTCATAAAACAACAGTTCGAAATGATACATTGAAGCAACGCTTGACTAACATTCGCCAACGAACTGTTGCTAGCCATACATTATGCTAACGTCAAGGCAACGTATGTATGTTGGCAAAGTGTTGGGTCAACGCTATGTAGATGGTAGGCCCACCAATTGGCCTACGAGCACCCAATAAAGATATTATGTTATCGTGGACCTAAGGACGCCATGCATTACACGTATGTGATGGTCGCCATACGTAGCATGTATAATAAACCACTGTGACGTGTACTCCAATTACTGTTCCAGTGAACCAATCGAACGCAACATAACTGTCGTTGATATTCCATTAGTCAAAATGTAAATGACGACGCCACACCCAACTTTGTATACAAATGACCTAAGATATATAGTATATCAAAGCACCATTTCCCCAACGTTTACATGTATGAAATATATGTATGCACAGTATTTGTGTTAGTTGAAACATGGCGTAGTTTTTTATCGGCTGCATATATTTCGTAGAAGCAAAATAAATGTACGATACCGGAACTACTTTTGGTACGCGGTACCATACAGCGAATATACTTTAGCCTATGCCAACTCAGTCTGTTTAGTATTATACATAAGCGTTCCATTCAATGTATGCTATCTTTCTGCAATGCATTTGACGTATTGCAACTTATCGTGCTATGTCAGTTAGAGAGTATAATACACATTCATATTCAAGATGGCATCATATTACCTGTATGTTTCTGTGGTGTTATTGTCGTGTGCACATCTTAATATTGGTTCGGTTGTGACTTTACCCGACAGAGGGGTAAGCATTGTAGGTTATTTCCATTGTGAACTGTTTTATATATTATTCCATTATTTGGCGTAACAACATCTGATATAAATTATTATAGACACACTTGCATATTTTCAATAATATATGATACAGTAATCATGTGCAACCATATCTACGAGTATTACTGTTGTACCTACATCTGTTAACTTGAGCAACTTTAATAACAGAAAATTTAAGAAAATTAAGTTATTTTATTTTTTACTATAACTTAATATAATAATAGACCAGCAAAAAAATAATTAGTGCGTTGACAAGGCGCCAATGTTGTGCAATGCAGTCACTAGAGGCTTACCGTGATTATTGCAGTGAATATTACAATACTGATCAAATACTCTTCAGTACCCGATTACTCATAGTATATGTGACATGCCATGATAATTCAGTTATTAAGTCGGCTATGGACAAAACTGTGATTGCAATGGAATATGTAAGACGGGTTCGTTAGCTTCATTTTGATACCTAAGTCATAAAATTATGATATTTGAAAGATGCCCAAAATTGCAAATGGAAATGTATATTTGAAAGCAAAAAATAAACGAAAAGTTAATGGCTCAAAGTTATATTTGTAATTATGATAAAGTTTTAGATGGTTTCGTTATCGTCTGTTTTGTACCTGAGCTGTCTAATTTCAACTTGGGCGAATGTGATGTATCATAAGCATGAGACATTCAGGTGAAGATATTAAGGCACTATTCAGATAAGGGTGTTATTATTCACACAATAGTTGTCGTTTCGTCAACGTTTCGCCAGGGTTTCCTAGATCATGGGGCCTGACGTTCCCCGACGTATATGTACGGTTGGATTTGTGTTACTTTCAGAAGAGGTCAATACCACAGATATAAACACTATTGTATACCTTGTCGGGGAAAATACCCCTCTGTCGGGGAAGATATCCCTCTGTTTGTTGATGTAGTCTAGTGCCCGTCGGAAATAATCCTACAATTCGTCGGGGAAATCCCTGCATTTTTTCCCCAGGAATAATACCTAGAGATGTATTTAAAATTCCCTGACGGATTATACATATCTTCCCCGATGGGAGAGTGTTGGGGGAGGGGGGAGTTGTATTTAGTTGGTGTATACCGTAGTATTTATTTTTTATAACTTTAATTAACCAATCCTGTGGTCGAGCAGTTAATGTCAGTGACATTATAAGTCATAAAGCTTGAACATTTGGACGATACAAGTGTTCGGATCTCGAGCCGGATTGTTTCCAAGAAAACTTCTTTCTTAAATTCACAGTAAATGCAACTTTGATTTTACATTTGTTATTAGGATGGCCTACACACCTGAAGTTGTAATTTACAAGTCCTTAATCTTCTACCACTTTAGTTCCTCGCCTGGCATCTTACAATTCAAATACCTTCCATTCGTATAAGTTTGAATTCCAGGCGTTAGTGTAAAATCCTTGATTATATCGTTGCATATATTGTAAGTATGGGTACATGCACGGATGATATGTTGTTTCAGTCCGATATTGGCCATTGATGATTATATTCCAGTGGAAGTAAGTGGTACATCAAAATATAAGACAAGGATGGTGGCCTATGATAACATATGCGTTGGGAAGAGTAAGAAGGAGGCATAAGCAATCAAAGACGAATAAATAAATAACTGAAATGTGACGAAAAAGGTATATACCAGTCGGGGAAACTGCGGAGAAAATGAAGCAGTTGCAATAACCATCAACACAATAGTATTACATCAAATCAACAACATATTAAAATATGATATACTGATATAGGTATAGACCTCGTTTGAGATGGAATAACTATGTTGAGAGGGATTTTAGGAGGGCTGGGGTGATGGTGATTGGAAGGTCGTGGCTGCGGATCGAGGGAGGTGGAGACCTTTAGCCATTGATCCGGCTGTCAGATAGTATTTTCTTCCTCATCTCTCGTTGGGATTCAATAGATAGAGGGAAATAGAGTTGTCGGATGCTACATATTGGGTTTTTCAAAAAAATTCACCCAATGATTGCTTTATACGCTTTGCCGCCACGTCTATAAATTATTTGAACGGCATGATCCCGTTTTAAAAATAACCACCATCTCTCTTACTAACTCGTGAGTCCCCAACAAGGGGTGAGCAAGAATACTATAACTAGCATCCGTATCATTGGCCATCGCTCTCCACCTCCTAAAAGCCATGACCCCCAATCTCCACCCCAGTGCAACTAAAGTCCCTTTCCACCCAGTCCTTCCATCTCAATCGTGATATCCCCCCCCCACCCCTTCTATCATCTCTCACGTGCGATATCGCCATTCTTGGAAGTGAGCCTTCATCCATTCATGCCACATACCCACACCACCTCATACGCCTGGCCCCTAATCAAATTAGCTGTAAGATGCTTAGTCATCCCAGTATCCTCACCTACATCAACTATCCATCACCTCTCTATCCCCTCTATCACCTCTCTATCCGATCCTTCTCAGCCATTTATTTTCGCACAGTTGAAGACGTTGTTGCTGAGCAATAGACAGAAAAACGGTTTCAAGCCCGTAAATACATTCGGTAGTAACACTTGTACCCAAAACTTTCCCTTTTAATTTCTGTCATAACATCTATGTTCATCCAGGTCAGTGTCCCGAATTGAATCCTTTTCCGCATCTCCCAATCAGAACGCCCGTCACCGGTTATGGTGATCGTTCATTCGCCGTAGTAGCTACTACTAACTGGGAATAACTCCCACAACATATATATTCGTGATTGTACATATTTTTTGATCATGTAAGTCTCTTCAGAAATCTTGGTTATTTATAACTAATTTAAGTCGTTTTACTTTTGTCTGTTCTGCGACTCGGAATAGTTTTCTACATTGACGGCGCATTATAAATGCTGTAATATCCTTATTATTATATAAATCCCCCCAGATATGAAAAACTATCCCTCTGCTTAATATTTTTACCTCCTATTGCTATACCTAACTTCTGTCGTTGCGCACACACTGATAAGACCTTCATCCTATCCAGCTTATACATAGATCATGTCTCTCAAATGAATCCTTCCACTCTACCAGAGCCTCTTGTAACTACTGCTTATGCTTTGCATAACTACCTGACTATACTGCCAGGTCGTCGGCGTATACAAGCTTTTACAGGACGTTCTTAGTACTTACTTTCTTGTTAATCACTTCCATTGCCACAATGAAAAGTAGAAGAGTTAGCGTACTACCCTGTCTGAGCCCAATCGTAACCCCAAACTGTTCTCTTATCATTGAACCAACCACAGCCCTACCATTAGCACCCACACAAAGACCCGCCATCATCCTAACTTCTGCTTCCGGAACAGTCATCCACCTCAATGTACACATTACTAATTTCCTAGTAACGGTATCATAAACCTTCTCCAAATCCTCAAAACCCAATACCCTACTCCCTCTTGCCTCCAGTCTATTTTCCACTAGCTGCCTAATTAAACATAGACTACCACTTGTTCCTCGTCCCCCCGAAACCCATACTGTTTCTCTCCATTCTCCGTTTCAACCGTTATTCAAATTATCCTATCCTCCAAAACAACTTGCCCAAATAATGTGATACCCCGATGCTATACACAGGGTCATGTATATCCCATTTACGTTTCCAAATGGGCACAATAAGACCCGTCTGGCAATCACTGTGTATGTTCCCCTCATTTAAACACACGTTGAGCAATCCTGCTAGCCACTTGACTTCTATCTTCCTGGTGATTGCAAACCGTTCCACCCGCGTTTCAGCCAATCCGCCAGCTTTATATCTCGCCATCCTTCTCAGACTATCAGAGCCCAATCTACTACGAAATATCCTCCACCGCAATCCTACCCAACACTGCATTATATAAATCCAAGTCAGCACCCATTCCCTGGTTGTACAGCTCTTTGAAGTAGTTCTCACATACCCTAATCACACCATTCTTACTGGTGACCAAACTTCCATCCTGATACTTAACCACTCGCCCCTTCACATACTCCCACTTCCTTTCTGTCCGTATACCATTACATTATAAAGATAAGTTTCCTTCCACGTCATCATTACGCTTCTTATAAATGGTATATTCTGTATCACCCTTGTCTTTTTATCGCGCTAGGCTAGCTGCTCTCTTGTCTGACTATACAGCTGCCGTAATGCTAAGTCAGGTTGTACTACCCCTATCACTGATATCTTCTATTTCCTTACATATCTCCCTCCTCGTCTCTCATCCACCGCTCTCTCTACAATCTTCGTCCACCACATCTGCCTTTTCTTCAATGATTCCACACGCTTGCCCGATATTCTTTCACAATCAGAATCCTTGCATAACCACTTAATCACTTGTTTACCCACTTCCCTTGCCATATCAATATCAATTAAATCATAATAATTGACATTCTCAATGAAAATACTAACCAAGTTAAAGACGTTTTCTTAGTAAATGTCTGTATAAGATTACAAGATATGATATTTTTTAACAAAAAAGCTGTTTGGGACATTTCTTGTATTGGGGGTGGAAATCGTGTGTGTGTGTATGGACGTATTAGTTTATAGATATCAAACATATAATTATGAATATTAATAATGACGACAGTAGAACATGGGGGGTATATTTTACTTTCGTTCAATAGTATGAGTCTAACGATTACCACCTAAATGTAGTTTGGGTAATATTTATGAAATATTGATGCATTTGATATTTATGTTTGCGGTTTTCAGTTAATATTTTCTTCTGCACCACTTGTTAGGGATTTACGAGGTTGGGAGAAAGAGAGAGATAATGATGTTACATAATTTTGCTGATTTATATAGAACACAACAATTAATTATTTTTTCATTCTCATCATATGTCAGCTATAATTTTCGGTTTGTAATTGTTGGATCCAAATTTATGTATACATGTTACTGAAACATGTTATATCGTAGCCAAAGTTTGCCATGATGCGGTCTACGAAGCGGTTGACCGCCGGCGGGACAATGGCGCCCGACGCCCACTAGGATATGAATATTATTATTGATGACCGGTCATCATGGACGTATTAGTTTATAGATATCAAACATATAATTATGAATATTAATGACAGTAGAACATGGGTTTGTCTTATATGTCAGTACGTTGTTACTTATAGGTTCAGGTCATAGCATATTATATTTTTTTAACGTAAATTTCAAAGAAATTATTATATATATATATATATAACTGGCTAAAATATCACAGGTATACTATTTTGAAACTATATACTTTTTAAACCCGGCAACTCCCCACACTGCCTTAATATTAATATAATTCTTGCTCACACAGAACGGCATATGCGATAAGAAATTACTCGATGCACAGCTGGGATATGGTAAGTTTCGAGATATGTATGCCTACTTGTCAGAGATAAATACATACATGCATTGAATGCATTTTATGAAGAAAGGATATTTTTAAATCTATATCTTACAATTGTAGTATAGTCTAGGTAAAATTAACTTTTTTGGAAGATATACATGAAGATCGTCTACTTGTTTAACGGGATTGTAAAGTTTGTTTCAATGTTAATTGATATTATAGAACAGAAAATTATCTACCAAATACTTCAAACTAGAGTCAAATCGGACATTCCGTTCTCAATATATATATTGATATTTGAAATTTTCAAATTTAGGACGCCAATTTTTTTACAAATGTCTTTATCAAGACTATTGTGACGTATTGTCCTTACAACTAAAGTACATAAATGGCCTGTTAAATGGCTTGTAAATACGTTTTCTCCAAAAGTCTACGTACGAGATTGTTCAAACTTGGTGTGAAGGTTGACCCCAATGCATATAATATTTGTGTAAATTTTGGTGGAGGTCAAAGGTCATTTGAGGTCAAACACTA
>JAODAI010187519.1:0-10680 GCA_027575025.1 Scotoplanes globosa | reverse complement strand
ACCATTGCTGCAACACTGTAGCCCCGTGCAATAGTACTTTTTTAATTGATATCATGTGACACACAGTTGTCCAATCACATGTCTAGAACATACTTGGGTGTTGTATAATATAGATTAAATATATTTCGCTATTATTGTTCAAGTTCAACTTAATGTTTATTCATACTGTTACATAGCCGTTGTACTTTATATAATGGTGGGGCCTAATCACCCTCGAGTCTTCCGGAGGATCAGAAATAACTAGACCAATTGCTATTCACCCTCGAATCTTCCAGCGAAAGTCATTGTCCAATTGTTATTCGCCCTCGAATCTTCGGCCGGATCAGAAAGTATTGGACTAATTGATATTGACCCTCGTATCTTCGGGAGAAATTACTGGACCAATTAGTACTGTTCACTCTTGATTATTCTACATATGTTCATACTCCACAATTAAGCTGGGTTCAATATTTGGCAATTGAATGTAAAGTGAGGGTGACAGTGCACGTACCAAGATGTCTAACGTTACAAAACAAGGGAATTAAAAGCTATAGGACAGCCATCAGATAAAATACGGGAAAAGGCAAGAATGAATGTAGACCGTGACTATAATCGACTCGATGAAATTAATAATGACGTATAGCACCCAACTTTTTATTAATACCACAAAGTACCTGTATATGTGGGTCTTATCGTTTTGAGCTCTCTAAAACTAGTTAAATAAACATACTGCTGCGCACACTATGTCGGCCCAAATTGAAGTGCTCCGCAACGGGAAACTTGCTATATTCGACTCATCAGAAATTCATATCATTCATGGACTCAAGCTAGGGGCCTCTGTGAAGATTAGCTCTACAAAGCTAAAAGAGTTACCCAATTAATTATGAGTCCAGTTCAGTACTATACAGAAACATAATCTCATAAAATCGCCGCTGTTCAGAAGTCGGATTGCCGACAGTAGGCCTAAGTTAGATCTTTGTTGGTTTGGTCTAAATTGTTAAGCTAAACTTAAGCGCGCCAAGTTAGCTCCGCTCGTTGGATCTGACTTTCGACTGCATGATCTCGTATCGTATTCGTAATCGTATGCGCGTAATGTTCTTTGCATCATTGATCTACCCGAAGATTCGAGGGTGGATAGCCCAACGTCTAAAACCCAGCCGAAGATTCGAGGGTGAATAGTCACAATGTTATATATTATACTACATAATGACCTGGGCATGATGATGGTAAAATGATAACTTTTTAAAACTCATTACAAACATCTTCAGCAATTTCACACATACTGTAGTTTGAATTACTTTGCCATGATAAATGTAATCAGCTATTCAATAACTCCACATTTGTTGTGTTTTTCAGGTGTCGGGTCCGGACTCTGTGAATATGCGAGCTACATTGCTTTCCAACTGCAGTTTCAAGACAACTTCGCAACGATGATGTCAATATCTTTATTATTCAATTATGTTGTAGTGGGAATTCTTCCAATTGTTATGCAATCCTTTTTGGATCAATTTGGCTTGAAAATTGCATTGGTTCTACTCGGGGCCCTATTTTGGAATTTGATACCTGCTGGACAAGCCCTCAGACAACGGATGCCCCGAGAGACTGTTACATCCGAAGACATGAATCATAATTCAGCAATTGCAGGACAATTACAACCATCGTTTGCGGACAAAGTACATGAATATATAAACGATATGGTAGCTGTCCTCCAATGTTCTCGTCAGATTTGGTATTATTGCATCGTGGATTTTGCCGCCTTTTACATATTTAGCTCGTGGTCACTGTTTCTGGTGCCACTGGGACTATACCAGGGATTGCCGGCCAATCAGGCAGTTGCTTTGTCAACTATTGGTGGTCTCGGCGGAATTATGGGAAAGTCAGTCGCCATCTTGTTGTTCTACTGTCAGAAAACGAATCCGTGCTTCCATTGCGTATTCCCCGTTACAATAAATGGTATTGCTATGATAGGCAGCATATATGTGACGGGATTCTACCCAATTGCAGCCTTAGTTTTGGTTAGTGGATTTTGTCAAGGATTGAATGATTCTGGTCTGTCTGGAAGTATGCCATCGACCGTGTGCAATTTTCACTTCAAGCAAGCAGTTGTCATGGTCTACGTTGTTGATGGGATAGCTATTTTGTGTGGTGGATATATATCAGGTCAGTATACAGGTCTATAATTAGGTAACTCTTATAAACAATTTAATTTTCAAGGCAGTTTATCGACGCAAGTTCGCCAGGGGTACAGGGGGAGTGTAAAACGTCCCCGACGTTAAATTTCGACCGATTTAGGCTACAAATGAAATGGTGGAATGATAAATATGGAAACTATATATATTAGTATGGGTTTCACAGCCTCCGGTTCTCCTTGGTTAGTGATTCGTCCCCATTCATTAACTGGCGCCGACCATTTCCTAATACACAACCTTATCCGTATTTAATTCATATAAAAATGCCATGCATGGGACGCCTGGTTTCGCAGTATAGCTTCACCAAAAAGGCGGGGTTGAAACATGACATGCCTTTATTGTACCAATTTGCTCCTGATGCCCATATATTTAATTCGTGGCTGGTTGGTATACCATTATTTTCATAATAGTTTGTGCTGTACATGCTAGGCTCATCGTGGTTAGAATAAACGGTCATACATATGCTGGTTTCTGAAAACACACATTTCTGGTTAAAATTTACACTTTCTGGTTATTTGAAGCATATCTGTTTATTATAAACATGAACAGTGTCAATCTTTCACCGGTAATATATTATTATGTTAGCAGGACAATGTTAGCCAAGTTCAAGTTTATTATTTTTCATATTCATATGACATCGTGAAAAGCATAATCAGTATATTGTAGCAATACCGTGGAAGAAATGCTTTGTAATATCTGCAAAACGAACTGGAAAGAAGTTTGCATATCTGTATTATATTTACAACCAATTCCTTATGAGACTCAACCCTACATTGGCGTGTATTTGAGTGACAACTTGTAAATAGTCTGCCCACATTGACAAGCTTTGTTCCAAGACCAGTAGGATGCTTGGATACCTGAATGGTAATCTTTGGTCTTGCCCACAAAAAACTACGGGAACTTGCCTATATGTCAATGTGTTGCTCTTCACTCGAATACGCATCCCAAATATGGGAGCCCCACTTAACCTACGAGATAATCAAAGTTGAGAAGGTCCAACGTAAAGTTGCTCGTTTTGTCGTTCGTGACTACTGCAGAGTGGAACTGAAATTCTAAGGAAACTAGAATGGAAAAAGGAAAAATTATCATCTGGTTCTTTTTTACCAAATTATTAATGATGTTCCAAATGAAAATAATCCCCACCTAAAGACAGGAAGACGTGGGACGCTATATCCATATTCAACAGAATTACAATGATTATATACACAGTTTCTATCCTAGAACTATATCTGAGAGACTGGAATGAGCTTCCAAAAGATGTTAAAGAGAGTCTTAGTCTGGAAGCGGTCAAGGCTATATTACCCTCTCACTATTACTAGTACTGCATCGCAGCGCACCACATTTCCTCGTTGTGATACCGCAACAAAATTAACGAGTAAACAGCAGAAGCAGAAGCAGAAGGATGTCTAGGGAAAACAAAAGCTTAAAGTACGAAAATAATTTACTAAAAATACAATGCTAGATAATAAATAAATTAATTTTAAGTATCCCACCCACCCCTTATAACATACCATACAGTTAAACATAATAAGTATTACAAACTTTAAGACAGGATGAGTATGAATGTTTGTGTAGAACGGCTCATATATGTATCCTTGCGGTTTAATGTCTCCGTCCTAGAAAAATACCCATAGTCTAGGATCAGTGGATTTATAATCATTCATCATAATCATTCATCTGATATAATTATTCATCTGGTTTTCAAACGATTGAGCAACTTTTAATGTCTTTCATTATCGTCAATTCACAATCACACAGATATTTCAGCACTGTGTCTCCCCACCCCACCGACCACGCACCCTCACCCTCCAAGAGTGAAAGAGATAAACAAAAAGGGATACGATACATTGGTGATCCTAGTGATTAGCACTTGTCCTTCACCCCCTTCCACAATGCAGGAAATAATAATATATACCTATGCGCTACGCGCTGTGTGGATTTCGGAAATCCCGCGCCCTCCGTGCAATCAACCCCCACCGACCACGCAACCCCCACTCACCAATATAGTTGAAGAGAGAAACAAAACCTCCAACGGTGAACCATATATCGCTATTCTCATCTCCGTTGTGCCACAGCGTAGACATCCCCCAATGACATCTAGAGTGTTAAGTTGTTTCTTGACTATGGTCAACCATGGCAGTCTTTGTCCTCCACTGTATTTTCTGGTCTTCCTCTCAACATCTATGTACTAGTGCATGTCTTGCAGGTGTGGTTTCCGATAGTCCCAGTGCATGGCATAGCCAACGAAGACTTGCTTCGGAGATGACAAGACTCCATTTCCTTTCATGGTGTAATTTTGTGTATAGTTCTATGTTGGAAATCTTAGTCGGCCATTTGATGTTTAGTAGTTTTCCGAGGATATTTTTCTGGAAAGCATTGATCTGCTATTCAATGGTAGCTATTATTGTACATAGTTCAGATTGGCTGAGAAAGATCGGTTTTATACAAGTTCAAGTTTATTTTCAGCTTCATGTACAATATACAATTACAATAAAAATATAACTGATATCGAAGAAATCAAGATACATGTACAAGAAAATGGAGGAGGCCTGAAAAGCAAAGCTTGTACTGGCAGGCTCCTAGGTATGAACAACAAAATAATGAAATCCATTAAAATCAACCCCTGCACCAACACCACCCCAATTATACCACCCAATTGAATGATATAGTGTAATGCATAACGTTTATAACAAGCGTTGAGAATTCTGAGTTTTCTTCCTAGTGGTGTGTGCCTGCTTTCCCATAGGTATTTTAATTTATGCATATGTATAATAGTTACAATTTTCTTCTTTTCATGTCTTGTGTTGTATCGAGTAGACTTCCTGGAAATTTACATATTTTCCACTCAGTGTTGCCAGTCTTTGTTATTTTAATAGGTTTCTGTCTATGTTTGATTACAGCGTATATTTCTTCTTTCTAGAAGTGTCTGTATGGTCTCTATTGGTGATTCACATGGCATAAGACGTTAATATTCTGACACAAAGATGAAACCGCAGTCATCAGCATATTGTAGGGATATTTTGATAGACTGCGTGTGTAGTTGCTGCAGCTCTTCTGGTATGTTGAATTATTGTCTTGGTATGCTATAGTTGTGATCTTGAAGATGTGGTTGGTAGTGCATTGCTTTGCTAAGTATAGGATAAAAGATGGCACTCAAATAGTCCCATTGCATGGGCAATGTCAACATTATTATGGAAGGGCTGTCCAACTGTCTGTCCAACACTGACGCTGGTTTCGACGTTTTCAATCAGTAATTTCATAAGGTGTTAGGATGGTACTTAGATCTTACATCAGTGTCGCTCTGTCGACGGTTTCAAAGGATATATATATATCCATGAATAAGAGGTAGGCCGTGTAGTCTCGTGTGTTATGGCTTTCTCAGCTATCAGTTTAAATGCAAAAAAATGTTCCACTATGCTTCGGTTTCGTTGAGATGCTGATTGACGTGGTGGTATATGTTGTAGAACTCTCTCGATAATTATATTGAGCGTACAAATTCATAGAATTTTCCTGAAGATTGACAAAAGTAGGTCTTAGGCTAGTACATGGGCTAAATTTTTTGGCCTGTTTTTTGGAGTGGTGTGAGTAACCTCCTCTTCAGTTCTTTTGGATATTCACCTGTTCTGGCTGTGTTTTTGAGTATATATATCAGCAATTATTTCATTAGTTATTTCGGGGCCGTATTTTCATTGTTCGGAGATTAGATCATCACACCATGAAGTTTTGTTGTTTTTCAGTTTATTTATGGCATCGGATATCTCCATTGGTGTGAAAGGGTCCTTTATATCCATTGGTAGTGTTTCTTTGATTTGGGATGTATTGTCATTGTTAAAGAAATCTTTGAAGAAATTTGATATGATTTATATTTGTTCTACTTCATTTGTTGTTATGCCATCAGTACTGTTAGTGAGTAGTGGCTTTCAGATTGGTACATTTTTGTAGCATCATTGTGGTTTCTTTCTATGTTTTGAACATATTCCATTATTTGTGCAGTTTTTTCCTCGTTTAATTTTTTTCTGATTTGATGTTGTTTATTCAATTCTATATTCTATAATGTCTTTGGAATGATTCGACTTATAATGGTCTCGAGCCTAAAACTGAAGGACAAACATAACTCACAATACATACATACATACAATACTCACTCAGCAAATAATCGGAAAAAAGTTGGAAAACCCTCCCACCCTCCGTAATCCAAGATAATAGTCAATACATTGATAACAACATTAACTTTAGGTGTTCATTAAAAGTTGCATGGCTTTGACATTTTTAAGCGACCAAGCAATTCCAAAATTGAATATCTGAAAAATACAAGATCTTAGATGTTCCTCTGTGTTAACTCTATACACATGGTTATCATTTTTACTTCTGGTATAAGAGGTGTGAACGTCAGTGTATGTAAATATCACAGAAAGTACTGATACCTCAGTCAAAAAGTGAGTTCACTGTGCATGCTGTCACTATGATATAACATGGAACCCGCAGCGTGACGTCCTAACATATAATACACCACAGTGATATCAGCACATCATCATGTGACGTCAACGAGTGACATCACCATGACATCAGTGTGTGGTTACATGCTGACATCATGGTGACCTCACATATAGCATCACGTGTGAGATCACCGTCATGCTCAGGCGAGGTTACTGTGGTCTTTTCGTGATATCTCACTCTTCACCAGAGACAGTAGTGATATCCAACTATGTAGACATGCTCTTGGTATTGGCTCTATCGTCCGATGAAGTGATGACACAATATTGATATTGAAAATACTAACTGACAGCCGCATCATTGGTCAAAGCTCTCTACCGCCCTCTATATGTAGCCACGAGCCTCCAATCTCCATCACCTCCAGTCCCCCTAAAATCCCTCCCAACACAGTCCTTCCATCTCAAACGGGGTCTTCTACCAACCTCAACATGTGACATCGCCATGTTCGTAAGTCGTTATTCATTCATACGTTCTACATGCACAGCCCACCCCATTCCCCATATTATTACCCTATCTGTAAGACTCCTATTCATCCAAATCTCCTCCCAAATCTCCTCCAACCCATTACCATTCATCAGCGTAACCTCAACAATCTTTCTCATCCAATTGTTTTCCAAACTTGGAGTCCCTGTTGATGAGCTCCTCACATAGCCACTGCCCCAAGTCTGTAAATAAACGCTGGCATAACACATATACCCAATACCTTCCCTTTTATTTCTTATAAATATGTATATCTGACATAACCCCCTTCACTTTTCTACCATATGTTTTATTCACGACAAGAGATAATTTATTGGCTCTGAACCAATCACACGTTAGTGGATTGATATTGAAATTGGATCACGTTTCCTATTATAAGATTCGTGTATTACCATCACATAGACAACCTCTTAGAACAATACTATACCGCTAGGAAGACTGATATACAAAAAATAAAATTGTATTAAATGTAGATTATTGTGGGCTATTTTGGTGTTCACCTGTCCCTGGGAGGTGGATTTCCCCATAGGACCTCAGCCGTGGAATATCCGAATGACTTGAAACTTAGTTTCTCTATAGAAAAGCATGTTCTGAACAACATATTTTTTATGTTATTAACTACTTATAACATTAATATTATATCATTTCACGACACACGGAAGGCAAAGCCTATACTAGGAATACATTTCCGAACTGCTATGGATGAAAAATGACAATAATGTGAAATTTGAATATTTTCTGATATATTTCATTATTTTTATGATTTTAGGTATTATATGTGTATTGTACTGTTTTATGTCATATGTATTGTATTTTTTTCATTTTTTTGGTATTATATATTATTTTGAGATGAAATGGACTATGTTTGACAACAAAATCAGACTTATGCAATACACCACATGTCAACTAATGTACAAATAACCGTGCCACCTAAAATATGTATTCACAAGCTTTTAGTGTACCGTACAAACATGTACAATAATTGCACAATTTTAAAACAGACTACTTTAAATGTGACACCTACATGGAATGTCCGATTTGGACGGGAATGGTGTCAAAATGTGCTCAAGACATAAAAGAAAAAAATCATCGAAGAAAAAATATACGCCAAGAGGTTACGATTATATTACCCCCCACCCCCGTTTAAGTTAGGGTTAACGGAAAACAGCTGTTTACGATGTGATACATAACTTTTTAAGCCAGTTATGAGTAATACAGTACTTATAATATAACACTTGTGTAATTTATTGTGAAGTGTGTCATGGTTCACCGTATCGAAAGCCTACAAGTGTAGCCTATATTGACCTCGATCAAAACATTTAGTGATACAATTAACGAAATCAAAGACGGCTATATCTGATGTATAATTCTTACGAAAACCGTACTGACTATTTGAAATTACATTATCTTTATTAAGATTAGTAGAACGATGTATGTTTCGAATTGTCGCTCGACTTAAAAATTGCGGTGAAAAAAACAGGATATGTATGAATAATCCGTGATCGGATCATAGATAACCTAACAAGGCTCTTTTTGGTGTGTATGCATGCGTTATCGATCACGATGTTTGTAGATCATTATCTTTATATAATAGTAATAACATGTGATACAAATAGAAGAGTATGTACATATCTGTTATTCATATATGTGTTTACAATGCATACTGATGTTGCAATAACCTGATAACGTGAACACTATTGTAATGTGCAGTATACTATAAATAGTATGAAACAATATATTCATATTATCACACTCAGTTTTATTTGTTGGGGGTGGCCACTGTTGGGTTGATCTAAAACGTCCTCCCACACATGTATAAAATGTGTACTGGACCAAAATTGAACCTCTTGAAGAACGCTGATGCGTCTACTACTGCCAATGCATAAATGTTTCATTCAGATTAATGAACGAGTGGCATAGGCTATTAATACATATTCATAAACCTCAGATTATCACGTGATATAAATTAAGCATTGTGATTGGTCAAAGGCCGGTTATTAATCTGATACAATAACCCGTTTTGTTTATTTATAACCCGTTTTGAACATTTGTATGTGTTGGTAATGAGAATTGTCAAGCAATCAACAGAAGGTACTATGTTATGTCGTAGGCAGAAGTAAACGAACGATATAGTAGTATTACAGTAGCCTTGCAATACTATTTGGTATATCCGTCCCCTGTAGCCACCCCCCGCCTCGTTGAATAGAACATTCAATCTTTCAACTCATGATAAAATAGTTTTAACCATTGAACTCAAAATCATTCATTATTAGTATATTATTAAACTGCACTATTATTTGTGCAACATCTGGAATCAATAAATCTATCTACAATAGACGGATGTTCCCGATGCTGAAATGGGCCAGAAAACTTGCTCAATAAATCTAATAACTGAGGTCTATATTCATTATCAGCCTGGAAGACACTTTATTTTTTTACGACGATAGTTAAAGCGACCAACGAAGTGGAATAAGTGTAATGCTTATAAAACTTGTAAATTACAACTTGACGTCGAGTGGCAGTCAATTCTTAAAATTGTAAGTCAAATTTTAATTATTTTCTTTCGAATGGGAAGCCGTTCGTATGGGAAAACCGTGACTGACCTGGGATTTGAACTCCGGACCTCCCAATTGCTGAGCTTCATCGCTACCAAAGCCACTAACCTTAACCGCTTGGCCACACAGCACTGGTTGTATTACCTCACTGAATTGGTTCCCCAGGGGTCCGGGGATCATATATCACAAGTACAATAAGAAATACTCATATTCCAGGTAACGTGTTAAATGTAATTTTATATTACATTTATCAAGGATTAATTTGATATTAAGTAGAATGACCGACCACCAAGTGGGGGGGGGGGGAGGACCTGTAACACATAACTACCTCCCGGGGACTTAATATTCCCCAAGTAGTCAAACCATCTCACCAATTAGCGACGAATCTCAATGAGTAATGGGTTCCAATCCGGGGTGATGATGATTAAAACATTCCGGTACTAGTGCCTCGAACTGATACCGTACACCAAACGTCTTTGGTGGCTAATCATCTTGTTGAAAATCATCTTGTTGAAAATCATCTTGTTGAGAAGGACGAAGAAGCTTGGTCAATATATTCATGAATCCCCAGCCCTATTTAGAACCATCGGACCTGAGCACTATAGAGTTGCTGCACCCACAGCACATTATCGCAAAACAACTGAACCCGGCGGCCATTAGTGATGTGTACAGCCAATCAGCAATGGTTATTGCATAAATCAGTTGTTTTACTTCTACCCCCGCGGTGCACTTTACAGTGCAGTGCATGACGTCTCGTGCAGAAGGTCTACTAGATAGAAGCTCCCCCCCCCCACGTCACATTATCGCAAAACCACTGAACCCGACGGCCATCAGTGATGTGTACAGCCAATCAGCAATGGTTATTGCATAAATCAGTTGTTTACTTCTACCTCCGCGGTGCACTTTACAGTGCAGTGCATGACGTCTTGTGCAGAAGGTCTACTAGATAGAAGCTCCCCCCCCCCACGTCACATTATCGCAAA
>JAODAI010187408.1:0-10680 GCA_027575025.1 Scotoplanes globosa | reverse complement strand
TACAACATATAACTAATGGCAGGGTAAAGAGTGCTCCGAATTCCGTCCTGTCACAAAACGAGACTTTTGGATCCAGCTCTGCTTTGAAAAGGTCCAGGAAACCTATATATAGTCAACAATGTAGTCTTCACTTGTAAAAGCATGGTAATTGTGCGTCCAAAAACCATGGTGATTATAACTATATTCCAATGGCTCTAATAAATACCAAAAGCTTTTCATGGCTCCGTTACTGAAAGGGGTCAGGAGTATTCCCAATCAATCATTCCAAACAAGACTAAAGTAAATCAGTATCTGGTGAGTAACTTAATCTCACTGGTTAGCTTAGTTGATATATTGTTATACCAGAGGTCAAAAGGTTTGAATCTATTTTACTACAAAAAGTTTCTTGGCAGTTTCTTAATTTTTTCTATCGAAAAACATATATAATGAACGATCTTATGCAAAACATTTAGGTGTTGAAATTATTGATGTAAATAGCGTATTTGTTATTTTAAGACTAGAATAATAAAGTACTGATACTATATACAACCAAAGAAGCCAAATAATGATTTTCTGTTTAAAATTTTGGAAGTTTCTTAATGATCGTTTTCAATGTAGTGTTTACTAAAAGTTTCTTAATGTTTTAGTTTCTTGTACTAGTTTAATTCTTATAGAAGTTTATTTTATAAAAAGGATATTCCAGTTTTTCTATCGAAAGTTAGCTCAATAGATAGAATGTTATACCAGGGGTCAAGAGGTTTGAATCTGGTGTGATGTGGACTATTCCAGTGTCTCTAACTTGCTTATCAAAGATTTTTGTTAAATTGGGTGGCTCGTAACCTTGTTGTTGGAAGAGGTCAGAAAACTTTACCAATTTTCAAGCAATAAAATCAACATGTCCGCTCTTAAATGGAATGCTGATGATATTGTAGCCCAACAAATATTCTTACATGATATATAGATGCCTGACCAATCAGCTGTGTTGGACCAATGAACTGCTGGACCAAGTACTATAAGCTGTCTAACCAATCAGCTGTGTCGGACCAAGGAACTGTAGCCCAAGTAATATAACAGCGTCACTCTTGCGTAATATAAATGCATTAAGACGCTACATAGTATTATAAGACTCTGTAGCTTCACACAGTTTGCTGTGACCTTTAAGTGGATATATTATCTAGACTATATACATTAATTACGCCATAGCCGTATGCAGGTAAATAAATGCACTGTATAGAAAATAAATGCACTAGCTGGTAAAAAATGCACCGTATAGTAAATAAATGCACTGGTGTGACGTCATTACTTAGCAATAGTGATTTTTTAATTGATATCATGTGACATACGGTTGTCCAATCAAATGTCTAAAATATACTTTGGTGTTGTATAATTAGTATTATAAAACTCTGTAGCTTCACATAGTTCACTATGATCTTTAAGTGGATATATATTAGTGAAGGCATACATGTGTCTTATGACTGACATCATGTTACTTATACCTACTGTAGGCATACATATTACATGGATCATATCATTGGTCTCAAAACACGTCTATAGCCCTCAGACAACCTGTCGTACTCCTCAAATTAGACCAACCTTTTAATGCTCTTATTTGTGGATATTGATGATTGGGTTGACATTTAAACATTGGGTGCTTTCCCTTTCTGTACTGCTGCAGATTTGTGAAAAAGCTGATAAATATGTCAAGAGGGTATCCTGTCACATATCCATGCATGATTCCAGCAATGTACCGTCGTACAACCTGTGTATAGTAACAGTTGCTTGTCTGTCATCTTTTGCAATTAGCAGAAAATACAGAATTTCAGCAGAAATTTGGCCACTCTAATCTGCTGTACATATCAGTAGTATATATCCTTGGCATGTGCTGTAAAACACCTGAATACATTTCATAAAACATGACATGAAGCTTCTACCAATCAGCCTGCAGTATGCTATCTTTAGATCATTATACAGGCCATTTTCAGCTACGTGACATCCACTTTCCTGTGCTTATCATCATCATTCATCATTGGTCCAGTTTTGATCCGGTTTTGTCCCTGAGTTTTCGGAGGTGGCCGGAATCACCTAACTCTTGCAGCAATCGCCCTCACACCATCCAATTGCTGCCATTGTTAGGATTTGTTGGAGCTATTTGTTGGAGCTATTTTTTTAATAATTATAAATATATCACCATAATACACCACTTGGTACACGCCAGGTTATTGTTATGTACTTGGCCAAGAGCTTCTAATTCCATGATGACATAATTATAATTATGAAATCATTCATGGGGTTTTAGTGATGGATTACATTATTTGTAGAATATGTTATCAAGCATTATGTTAGCAAAATATTATGGGGGTTGGGGGGGCTATTTCTATATGTTTTACAAAGCATCTCCAACTAATTCTGTGTATTTACAGCATGGATTTTAAATTTATTTCTAGTTGACTTATTGAGCATTTTAAGTAAACACTTTGACTTATAATAATACTTTTAATAGCCATAATTCCAATATTGATTTCTGTTCATAAATTGTGACCCATTTCTGTTTTTGTTGTGATTATGTAATATAAAATTATAGACATTTATGATTAACAAGTGGAAAGCAAGCTAATTATAAGCAAAATTAGTCTATTGTTTAACATAATTTATGTTTCTTTTGAGCCTATCCCATCTATTATTGGTAGGATGCGCATGTTATTTATATAGACACTGTTGTTTGTTAACACAAGGCAAGATTAGGCCTATATAAAGGTTATGCAAAATTATGGCCAAAAGTGTTCATTATGATCGAGGGCTATATATAATCAAATGCTTTGGGTGGCTTAATTATTTAACATTTTCAAAATAAATATTAATTTGGCTTGAAATATTAGTTAGCCCTTTGACTGTCAATATACTTTAATAGAGCGGCCCTAGCTGCCCGCGCCAATCATTGGTTGGACTGCTTTAGTGCAGGCTGCCATGTGTGGTAGCCATCGTCCACATGGCACCAGGGAGCTACCGTGGTCTGAATGTGACATCAGTTCAGCCATTGAATATTTCCATTGTCTTGTGGTGAAAATAACCCATCATTTGGGGCAGATATGTGTTTAGCTGGCGTGCCTACCATGTGGAAGACATGTTTAAATTCACTCTCTCGCCAGTTCCTCTTAACATGCCTATGGCAGTGAAAGAGTTAACACAAATTAGGTACGGACTTGCCGTCCTACGTTATTGTCAACAACATTTATACATTTGATGAAAGCTGGAATGGACAGATTAATTTAATAAACAGTAGCCTACAGCGATGCATCCAGTACCATTTTACAGATAAACATTTTTTATATAATTTGCTTACGCACCTACATTTTATAAATACTTGGTGGCGTAGCAATTGTGTTATGGCAGATATAAACGGCAATATTTTTGAGTCCCCTGCATATATAGTGTAGCATTTGATATTTCATACTTTGGAAACATTACCATATCCCTTCAGCAGCCTAGCTGCACTCTAACCCAGATAACATTCCACTGGTGGACCACCAGCGGACGGCCGGGGGCTACCACTGGCGGACCGCAAAATTTGCGCCGGTGGGCCACTGTTGGTCCGCAGGTGGAAAAGTACCTGCCACTGCTAAAATAATGACATATACACTGTAGTAGGCCAGGAATGGAAAATTCAATCCTATAACGCTAAGTAATCACATTATAAGTGGGGGAAGCCTTAATGCTTGTAAACTAGTAAACTACAACATTACTTCGGGCTATGAAATGCTAACTGGGAAGCCACATGTGACTTTTCATATTAATTATGCGGTTGTCATCCAGGGCATATTCTGTGACACCAGTCTAAAACAAACAGACATCATTTTCTGATGTTTTGGTATTGTAGTTAGATTAGTCATGCAATTTAGTTTGATTTCAGTATGTGTTGTGTTAATTTCATTTTGGAACTATTTACAGGATTTCTAAAAAATGCATTGAAGAAGAATCTCTGAATCTGAGGCCGACCGGTCGTGAAAATAAAATGATATTTGTACTTTGTGTCTCGTTTATCAGAAAGTCATGAACATTTTCCAACAAAAGTCGCACGTATTCGATACTAAATCTGCTAATAATTACGATTATGTTGCTTAAATTGACATTATATTGTAGGTAACAACATTTCTTCAACATGTTTTATGTGTATCCCATTAGCCAGTAGTAAATGACAGAATGGCGGCAAAATCCAATTAGGTAATAATATAGGTCACCGTTCAAACTCTGTGGTCCGATAGTGGTCTGTTTTATGGCTTGGCCTTGGGCGAGCCCCCAAATGGAGTTAAGTACAATTTTCAAATTGTGATATCTCTAGATATGTCCATATCCCTACCTTACATCTTATTGCTGACTAATTGCTCATTTTGTATCTACTGATGTCCAACTTCCATCCGGTTTACCTTAACATTTTTTGAAGAAAATATTAAATTGACTATTCAAATTTAAATTAGGATGGTGAATTGACAGCCAATTAGCAGTTGGTAAGTTCCGTTGTTCTTTTAGTCCATGATTTTAATGATCTGGCGGGTTATTTGTGTTATAATCATGTTTTATTTATTTTTTACTTTTCTTCTAATAAACTGACAATTCGTTTATAAGAATTAATATAAATGTATATTTAAACTTGTACATGTTTGGGATGGAAGTTGGAACAAATTGTAAAACTTAGTAGCCGCCTACTAAAATATACGTTTCTACAGCTAAGTTATATCCCTTTCGTTTCTTAGGAGCCAGGTTTTCGCATTTAAGCACTTCAATTTTTTTCGGCATTCGCGACTCCGGCTTTGCCCGAGATAGTCTGGGACGTCTAAATCGTAAAATGCACCCCCTGTTTCCACACCAGCCTATATATGCCTATGAACAGTAGGTTTTACCAATCTAAAATCCATCAATTGAACCATCAGTTTAACCCGGTGAACCCGACATGTCAGTTTTACAGCTTTCCACACAACTCACATATAAGGAAAAGCAATGCCGACAGCCCCACATAATTCAGGGATCAAAGGGTTAAAGACAATTCAATTTTGACACATGCCTACAAATGCAATAGTGCGCTAGCTGCACTATGTAGGCTACCAACAACACTTGTTGTACGTACATTATAATGTTTGCAGTATAATATGCTACTATAATATGCAGTATAATATACTTGTGTATTTATCAGTAATAAATGATCTATCTTGAAACTCCATACTGCAATTTCCCGCCATTATATGACACACCCTTTCTGTGAACCATTAATAATTGTCCAGCCTACACAGTGAAACGTGGCGCAAAACAGCATTGTCTGCTCTTGAACACCAACAAAACAGGTGTTAATGAGGCATGCTGGGAAGTATTGCATCTACGCATGACAATTATAATTGCCTTTGTTTAAAATGTATACAGTTTGTGTGTGTGTATACTGGACAGCTGAATCCACAATACCGGCATACATTGACTGGCATAGTATTACCACTATCGGCTGCCAATGGTTGGCTTTGTAATCAGATCTACACCGTGATACGGGCTTACAAGTGGCTTACAAGTGGTTTACAGCAAATAGGAAATAAAACGCAGAATTAATATAGGCTACTGCAGATGGGTACATCAGGATATCATTTAATTTAATGGATGGGAATATAATAACGATTAAAATCTTATATGAACTACAAATTTGAAAATGTGTTTGGATTTAATTGATTGATTGGGTTTAATGGTTCATAGGACACTTTTGTGGCAATTTCCAAGTTATTGGTCTTCTTCAAAATAGTGAACATCAATTGAGACAATCTCTGGGATTTTGTATGTATAACCGTTCCTAAATTTTAACCCGGAAGCTTCCAACTGAAAGTAGATAAATTAAATAAAAATCTTGAAAACGCCAGGGATGCCACCAGCGGGAGCATATCAATTCCTATTCTCTCTTTTTTGTTTAACTTGAAACATATACTGTTAATTACACCACATGCAACAACAAATATTGCTATGTTCTTTTTTCTGTTGCTCGAATAAAAATTGCCAACATAAATACCTGTTTGCCACGATGTGTCGCATATATTGATGAAAATTAGCCTGGTTTAAAGTGCATTGAAATACTGTTTTTTCAACTGTCACGTTTCTCAAAAGCAACCATCATTATGGCTATGCAAATGGATTATCATGCAGACCTAAAGCACATAGTCAAAATGTCAGGCAATCAGTAAAGTGATCTCCTGGAGATTCTAAGGAGAGCATCGGCCTGAATATTTTACACAATTCCATCTGTTTTATATTCTAATGCAATGTCCCTTAACTAAAAATGCACCATTGACATCTGCACTAGAGAGGTGAGCTGGCTCAGTGGTAGAGTGCTCGACTTGCAACACAGCAGGCCCGGGTTCGAATCCCACCAGGTTCGTTTCAGTTTCTTCGCAAAAATTGTGGGTTGTGATCGTTACTTCAATTGTGCTCTACAATATTCCTCACCTCGAGATCTCCGTCAACCTTTGGGAAAATGGCCAGCCAAAGTCTGATATGCACTCTCGTCCATCGCATGGGGACGTATAAATGACAGTCCCGGGGTAGGATTACCCATACCTATCCAGGCCTTCAAATAATAATCGCAAGGAGCAAGGCCAAAATGACCAGATAACTAGGGCAAACAGTTGTAACCACGAAGGGGGGACACCTCGTAGCACAGAAAGTCAATGCAAAATTTGGCCTTCGGTCTACAATTATTTTGGAGGGCATCAAGGCCACAGTGAAGGGCACGGAGGCCACGACCTTCGGTTCCTCCGGTTATTTTGATCCCTGCCTACCTCGACTTATCTGCATGGTCAATCACCACATGATCTGATACCGTAGTGTATCCTGACCGCTAAAATACTCATGTTTTGAGTCCAGTTCAGTATTCTACTGAAACATTGCAGTGCATGACAGATTGACCGGGTTTTACAGTTTTTTGGTGGTTTTCTTTCCAAATAAAATTGAGAGCCAAAGCTTATAATGCTCTACTTGATCAATTAAATGTTGCCATGGAACTTGAAAGAGAAAGGTCTTATTTCCATGATATATACATTGTGTAGCCATTGGTTTATTTTCAGCTACAGTTGACAAATAGGGCTTATTATTTTAATTTATTTAATTGTCACCCATATTCCTATGCTGCAATCACAGGCTGTGTTGGTATTTTGCAGATATAATCTCTGCACCCGTCCGTCTATGCACATCGCTGGTGACTGGTATACACGTTATACTGTGCTACTTGATTTATACATGTTTTTTAAAAGGGAATTTTGTCCAGTCATGGAAGTTGTCTACCCTCATCCTCAACAGTGCATGGTCTATAACAGTTTTATAAGATAATTGAAATTTAAAATATATTCATTACAAAATCATACATAATCCATTCTGCAGCCCTTACAAATTTGTGTTTTTGTCAAAACATGATATCTGCCACGCGTACGTAGTGATACGCGCGATTATAATGATTCACAAATTTATGTGTCTTTATCACAATACACCTAAAATGGAGAGCGTTTTGCGAGGAAACTTGATCTTCATTTATAAATTATTATTATTAACAAGTTACCTAAATAATTCAGCTGCCCTTCTCCCACATGTAGTCCATTTGGGGAAATATATATATTACTAAATACAGGATTAATTATGAAATTACATAAGTTGTTCTTAAAACACTTTAGTATATAGGCCTATTAACCACAAGCATACAATAATGTATGTGGAAATGTATAAGTTTTATGTTTGGCTATTAATTGTCCATTCTTTATTCAAAAGGTTAGTTTTGATTTCTGTTTAAATTATGTGTTCCTAATAATTTGTATATTTTATGTGTTTAAAACATAATGATTTAACCCTTAATAAATAACAAAGATATATCCCTAGGCTACTGATAAGATCAATGCTTATATAACCAGCAAAAGTCCATTATTTCCAAACATTTTATATCACCTATTATTCCTACCCTGCCCCTACAGGCCTATAATATTAGTTTGGATTGTCTGCAACCACATGTTAGTTATTGTTATCCCATTTATAAATATTACCTACCAGTCTATTCATAAATCTACTCCATAACTTAATAGCCTCACTATATAATAGCCTGCAACTTCACCCTACTATATCTAACATGTCCTCTCTGGTTCATCATTTAATATTATGTTGGACCAATATAATATAGTCATCCTTTGTCAGTACACCAAAGTCTTTGTGACTGGAGGTAAAATTTTCAATTTTGTGTATCTGCCCAAAACTCTCTGTAGTATGCAAACATTAACATTTTTTATGAGAAAAAAAATTGTCCAATAATGATCTGATATGATTTATTAATGGTCTTTCTCGTTGATGTTGTAACTGGTCAACAAATTTAATATAGTGGCCGGAGTCCAGTCATTTCCATATTATCAGTATACTGAATTCATCGACTGGAGTTTACCGTGTTATTTCAAAGAAATTATGTTGCAACTGCATGGTCAACAAAGTCAATAGTGACCAGAATCAAGTCAGATTTCAAAAAATAATAACTCAATTAAGTCACAAAATCTGTTACCCAACATATAATTATACTTAAATATTGTACTGTAGTTTTTCAATGATGTCATAGTAGGCCTACAGGCAATATGTATTTCGCCCGTACTAATTATTATAATTACAATAATTTTCTGCCTATTTACATATCCTGATAAGTTGGCGGTATAGTGTAGACTACTGTACTTGTATAAATAGCCCATTCTCCAGTAAGAATGTCCCAATTAGTTGTACCAGGGTGTTAATTCAGTTTGTCACTCCGCCTCCGTAACATATAGATATAGTATACATGCAGTGCCCCTTTACTACTATGCCGTACCAAAGGTCACCCGTGTACTATTCTACGCCTGATATACGCCAGGCAGTACACTATCAGCTGTCCATCATAGCTGGCTGGCTGGCTGGCTGTGTGCAGCAGCGCTTTATTTAACAGATGCTAGCATCTTTGGGAGGTCATATCAGCATTGAGCGGCAGCCAGCACACACACACATCAGGAACACACCCAGCAGCCCAGCCAATATACTCATCATCATCACCGGGCAGGGCAGAGCTGAGATGCGACTCTGTACTACACTGCATATATAGCTGCACTATAAACTGCAGACCAGCTCACAACTCTTTGTTCAACCTGGCTTCTTTGTGGAGGAGGAGGCAAAGTGGTGGCAGAGTGGTTTTACTCTGCTGCTAATTACCATACTGCTAATAGATCAGTTCTCATTTAGCAGGCACCGGCGACACAGTACAGTGGTTAACAGTCTGTAGGTCGACAGTACTTGTAATCAGCGTAACGTTGTTATCTCTGACATATTACTGGCTAATTATCAGCGGCATACTGCATTATTACTAGATTAATTATACCGCCAATACTATTACTACTGTACGGAAGAGGAACGGGTGGTTGTCTTTAAAATGGCTTTCAGAGATTTTGGCAGTTGTATCCAGTCACAGGCGGGGAGATGCGTCATGTTTTCCAGAATATTTGGACAATTCGCCCAATTTGCAGTAGATTGTGGGAGTACTTATTATAGTAGGCCGGACTGATTTATATTTATGGATCATTAGACCATATACAGTACCAGGCTGATGATGTCGGTTACTGAGCAGATTTCACTTAATTAAAATGAAGCTACTTCAAGCTGACAACATAGAAATGAAAGAGTAAGTATTGTTCTATGTTCGTAATCCAGACACATGTCTTTGTATAACAAGTACATCTAGATTGGTAATTTTTTTAATCTTAAAAAATTTCAAGCGGTGGAGTTTTGATTATTTTTATAAACATCATATTTCTCAACTACATGACTTTTTGAAAGTAGGCCTACTGCTAGATAAGTTTTCATGAAATTGAAATCCAATTAATTTAATACGATCCACTATTTTATTGTTGGTTGTGGTCAACTGCATATTTAATACTGTAAGGTCTGCTTATAATTTAAGTTTTCAAATAGTGTAAGCTCATTAGAGAGTGTGACTTTATATGTAAACTGACAGGCTACATAATAGAGAGACCATATGGTACATTCTATGTGGTTTCAAATGCCATCTTCAGTTTGTAATTATGAGTTACTTTTTAGCCAGTATTACATTCTTCATTACATCATTGTTACCTGTAATGCTGGAAAGGTAAATTATAAGTCACTTATAGCAATATTTAATTATCAACAGCTGACACATGGCCAAGCATTTTTGCTAGGCCATACGTGAACATAGCATATAGTGACAACTTTTAGAGTGTAATAGTATATATGCCCTAATAATGGTTTTGAATAAAATACAGTAATATTTATTTTAATATAATTTGTCATACATGTTGGTAATCAGAATATATGATTATATTATTAAATGTGAAATACATCATTTTAAATCAATCATAATTTCATCAAATTACAGGTATGTCAAATTAAATGTTATAAAGTGCTCTAAAGTTTTAGTATTCTACATTACCAGCACTTAATGGTATCCTGAATTATACCAGGGTACTGTGTGCCCTGAATCAATTCAACCCGACTATATTAATGATAGTATATTGGATCCCATTTATGAATTACTAGGAGTCCCAATCTCCCGAATATCCTCCTCCTGAATATCCTCCTCTTATCCACCCGCTTAATCCCCGCAATCTTTCTCATCCAATTATTTTCGCATATTTGGACCACAGTCTCAAGCCTGTA
>JAODAI010187297.1:0-10681 GCA_027575025.1 Scotoplanes globosa | reverse complement strand
CCGTCGGTCATGTGATGCTATATTGACCAATCAGTACGCACGATTTCAATAACCGTCAGCTGCAGGTGGTAGAATTAATAATCAATCGTAGATGAGTCAATCGTCGGAAATGTTAATAATCTAATTGTTACATATACCATTCCAATACGACACATGGGACTTCAATGGCAGTTAATCAAATTTCCTCTTATTATTAGTAGTAATTGACGGCCCCTACAGTACACTAAATTAATACTGTATGTGACGGTGTGCTCGCTTGTGCAAGGGAGCCAGGCTATATGGGACATAAAAAATGACGGTCATTTGACAGGGGGATATTAATTACAATACTGGATGAACATGTATATATATAGGGTGGTTAATTAATAGGGTAGCCTATGCATTGGCCTGTTGGGGTGTGGGGGTGGATCGAGTCATTCAACTGATTTAGGGAGATAATAAATATAACTAAATATAAAGCTTATTGTTTATAGTAAATTATTTTTTATTTTGTAAAAGTCATGCTTGCTCTACCCCCTGGACTCATAACAAGGGGGTGAGGAGAATAAACTAACTGACTGTCGCATCATTGGTCAGCGCTAGCGCTCTCCACCTCCCTCAATCACCCCCCCCCCCCACCAGCCCTCCTTAGCTCCCAGTAGCTGTCTATATGACAGCGGACACACCCATGGTAACTATGTCGGTTCATAGGCTAAGCCTGGTGAGGGGCGTCCATCAGATGGGGACGTAAAATAGCCCTCCCCACCAGCCCTCCTTGCCAGGTTTTCGGTTCCTTGCTTCAGAAAGTGAATCGGATGCATTCAATTCATCTGCTTAAAAAACATTGTTTAATAAAAAACACTGCTCCTGATGAACATAGTTTTAAGGGGACGTCCCGGCGGTCGATCACTCAGTTCCCGTAACAGCAACTGCCGCACGCTCGCCGGCCGCCCTTGCCCACCCTTGCCCTTGCTCGGCCGTTCGGCCTGCTTCCGCCCACCCCTTCCCCCGGTTGACAAAACAGTGTTTTTTCTTCTAATTATTTAACATTGGGCCTGTCACATGATGTGATCTATGTCCGGTTCTCCGATAATGGGGTTAATTTCCCCCTTCTAAAAATAAGAGGTGATGAGGTGTGGTAATTTTGAATACACCCTTCTAAAAATAAGTGGAGGTGTGGTAATTTTGAATCCCCCGTTCTAAAAATAAGGGGAGTGTGTGGTAATTTGTAATCGTAAAAATCATAATAATGAACAATCTTTGCATTATTATGCGTCGAGGTTACAAAATTACCTGAAATCATCAACCTACAGTGTAAGTGCCAATACATACCATAAATTTGACTGCAGAAGCATTTTACTCAGTGAAAAATTAATTTAATAAAAATCAGATTTTTTTTTTTGGGGGGGGAGATATCACCCTATTTGCGATCCTCGTAGAAACCCGGTCTGTATATTTTCATACCTATTTATAGGGCCACTGATTTTCCGTGGAAAAATAGAAAAGTTCTGTGGTAGGGATTGAAAATTCCATGATTGTCCGCGACTTCCGATTTTTTTTATAGGATTTTTCGAGATTTATTTTTATTTTTAATTTGTTCAGATTTTTCTTTTTATCATAATTTAACTGTAAATGTATTCAACTTCAACTCAGCAACATATATCGGGTATATTTTTATACATTACTAACAAACATTGTTAATTTTGAGTTTATATGTACAGGTAGTATTTAGTGGTCTAAGAAAATCTAGGAAAAAATCTTGTGAATTTCCGCAACATAATATGAATTTCCAGATTATGTTGCAAATTCCGCGATCGTGAAAAATCAGTGGCCAGGCAGGGCTCGAAAAAACTGAAGGCCAAATTTTGCATTGACTTTCTGTGTTATGAGGTGCTCCCTTCGTGGTTACAACTATCTGCTCTGGTAATCTGGCCATTTTGGCCTTGCCCCTTTCGATTCTTATTTTGAGGCCTGGCCCTGTCTGTATATTTTCATACCTGCAGTGTTTCCCTGTTTGTGATCCTGGCAGAAACTCTGTCTTGCTGTATTGTTGTTTGATGGACCAAGTTATTTTACAAATAAATCCATCTGTAAGAACTCGAAAATATGTGATCAAATTACTTTTATGGCCCCACAGTGTGTAATGAGTGTATGCAGATTAGGCGTATACACTAAAAGGGTTTCGGATTACAAATTCTGTAAAATTGAGATCTGATCAGTTGACTATGCGTTCCTACGCCTGGTGTATGTAGATTCTCTAAAGGCCTTCAAGGTTTTTTGATTACGATGTAAAATATCTCGGAGATAAACATCTGAGTTAAAAATGCAATGAGCTACAGGTGACTTTGTATTCTGTAATTATCACCTTCGGATATGCACACGGACTGTGTGTTGTAACCTATGGCAGCGGCACGCAACATTTACCGCAAATTATGACGCGTCACTAGTTATCATGTTTCAAACATGTAAAGTATGCATATATTATAGTACCGGAATAATATCGCAAATTTGTAATTACCAAGGACGCGTCGAGTACCGTATGTTGATTATACACCGGGTCTGGCTTCAAGCCAAGTAATCGCATTGTTGTTAATCAGTAAATGGTGTGTAGGTGGCACGTCTGGTTTTATAAATACGCATATAGATAATCATTATTAATTATACATTGACAGGGCTTGGTATTGTGTTTGAAAGGGTCGTGGCGTATATGCCATTGGTTCATTGACCTCTCATTACATACAACCTTGAGTGGATCCAATGGCGCATACTCTAAAATCACCAGACCTTCATTTATAAGGAGCGCCGGCGCGATCGCGCTCCAAGGCGCTCCTGAAAAGCTCTCCTAAAAAAAAAATACATTTGGACCCGGTTGTATTATAAATAAAGACAAAAAAAATGGGCAAAATGTCCAGGAGAGTGAAAAGCTCTCCTTAAATGTCCCAGGAGCTGAAAAAAAGCTCTCCTGGGATTCTCATACGTGAAGGTCTGCTACAGTATATATCACAGATTCAGCACAATGATTTGACCATGAGAACGAGTAGGGGATAATTAGAACCATGAGAACGAGTAGGCAATAATTAGAATTCCTGTATCAGAATTGTGGGACAGCCTAGTGGTTAAGGTATCGGACTTGAGACTATGATGCTCCCGCTTCGAATACCAGTGCTGCAGTTGGTTATTTCGGGGGTGTCATTTTGAGCAGGACACTTTAAATCGACTGTTCCACGCCAACCAGGTGTAATGGATACATGTGTACATGTGTAGATATGGGCAACATTTTGGAAGGTGATCTTACAAGTCACCAAAATGGGCAGATCTATGATTTATCATAGCTATACAGTAATATCAGTGATGATTACAGAGCATGTCAAAAGCTTACCTAAAGACGAGACCCAACCGGATTGCTTATTTTTGTATTAGATAATAATAATACTACTACTAATAGTCATGGTAATAATGTGCCACTGATGCCAACCAATAACATACATGTTGCAGCACTGCAATCATCAGTCTTTAAATAGAGTAAATTTGACTTTTAATACAGATGTTGCGAAAAATGGGGTAACTAGAATGTTTGAAGGGAAACCAAAATTTACCAATGTGGTTTCCCTATGAATGACCATTGGACATCAACATTCTCTTAAATTCTTACCCTACCTCATAAGCCAGCCCCCTTTCTCACTCTATCACTAATTTAGAATAGGACACGAAATAGCGCCCTCGTATTCCTTTATTTAACATAATATTGTGCTAATTAAATCAGTCTTGTGCCGTGAGTATGTGTTGTAGGCTTCATGCTATTTTATTTAGTATTCTCTATCTTTGTGTTGTACACAATTAATAGTGAAACTAGGCCAAACCGGTGCCCTATTTGATGGTAAGATTTGCCCGTCCCATCCATCTCTCCGCTCTAACAAATGAGTACCGTGGTACGACGATTCACAGCGGTGTGAGCGGAGAGACTCTGTGGATTAGGTTACCCTCTCGGTTGACATTCAATCCAATTACTGGCTACAAGGAGAAGCACTCTATCTACCCACCAGACACAACGGTCAATTCTAGACAACTTTCAATTTGCCATGGATGTTGGAAGCTCCTACAGCATTATACAGCATCCTACTAACTCTATCTCCAGTCACTTGAATTAAATTAATCATCTACTCCGGCAGTCAAATAATTCCGTACTCCCTGCTGTCTATTTTGCAGGAATCGTTGGCCCCGGGCCCTGCAGTTGTCACTCTACAACTCGCCTGTATTAGTAAGCTCACAAGTTTTGTTACAACCGTAGCCTAGAGCCAAAGATTAGTGTACTAGACATGAAAAGATGCCCTCAAGACATCTGCAATTCAAAGAAGGAAAACCCGCCGCTAGCCGGATTGCGTTCACCGTAAAGTAATTTATTCGTCCAACTTGATACACGCTTTTGTCAACGTCTGTATTGGTATTGGTACAGTGAGGAGGAGAATAGAGGATGTAATACAACTTAATATCGCAGGCAAAATGAAATTTCAAGAAGAAGATAACAAATTATGGGAATTGTTGTTGGAAAGATGCTTTGGCGGGGAGTTTAATTAGGGAATAATTGCAGGGACCTGTCATGTCAGGAAAACAGACAGTTTGCGGGTAGCAGTGTTTCGGTTTGGACTGAAATTAAAGGGAATACCAATTTACTTAGAAGCACCATGCTTTAAAACATGGCGAATATATAGACATTTAAATCTATTTTTCTTTGACTTTTAAAATTCTTGGGTGGTATTATTAGAACGAAAACATTATTTTTCAAGGAATATAATGCAAGTAATAATTTAAAGGGTGTGTTTGTTACAATGAACATATAAAACATATGATGTTTTAAACACTATTTGCGATAGTAGGCATATAACTTACATAACTTAACAAATAAGGAATTTACCCATCCACAATTTCTTTAGAATTTATTTCCCTTACTTCAAATGAGAATCCTCCTCCTACATCGTACTGCTTCTCACAGCATGTGATTAGGGCCAGGGGTAGGGATGTCCGGGAAGAATTGTCCGGGGCATAATTTTCCAGGGGGTAGTTTCCCTAGCACCACTCACAGTCGTAGTGGTATAACCACCATGGATGATGGGTGTTTCACCACTGGTGAAAATGACTAGATTTAGTAGATTACAGTCTAATAGTATTTGAAAGTTGTATTCATTTGTGACTGAATTATTATGAAGAAAGATTTGTATAAGAATTAACAAATTCAACCAGATATAAATATAAATGTTAGATAATCCTCCAAAAATATTTTATGTAGACAAGATGGATTCATTAATCGATTGTGCTTCAACCACCCAGCGCGAATTATCTATGAACTTCTGCATATAATATATAGAAAGTTGCATTCGCTTGTCACTGCTTTGTGCACCAATGAAACGTCAATCAGTCTGACACGGACAATGTCGACAGCTGTTAATTTGTGGGAATCTTGGTAATATTTTGTCCCAGATATAGCGGGTATACTCATTTGGAGTTTAGAAGTTGATAGATTGATTATATTTTTAAACGGAACATTTTAACCAGGTACTGGAGGGCTGTTGTTAAATAAGGATACTGATCCAGATCAGACACTAATTTACAAAGCATTTCAGACAAAGATAACTATTTTTTTGTAAATGGCTTTGGGACATAGAACTTACGAATCTTCGTAAAGTTAAGAACTATTTCAAAGTTACACACTTTTGTCCTTTGTAAATCCCAAACACGAATGTTGGTAAGCTTTGTGAAATAGGAGCCAGGTGAGATAAGGCCAACCAGTCATGACATGTATGCTCTGATGTAAAAAGTACAGAGGCATACAATAATGTTCAGAATGATGTGACATGCTCCGGTGATCATGTAAAAGTACAGAGCCCAGTGGTATAATGTTTAGACTATGAATGATGTGATCTAAGCCAGCAGCTTATGGATAATGCTTCACGTGGATTAACCGGGCAGTCAACAGGACAGCAGGATAGTAAGAATCTCTGTCAGCAGCCAGACAGACATGCTCTAATACTACCAGTAGTCTATGACCATGCGGAGGAGGAGGATCATCTCTGGTGCTAAGCTAAGGTAATAACATAGACATGTGGCTGCACTTTTAAGTAGCCCACTGCAAATGGGATTCATTGTCAGCTTATGGCCTATTGATTCAGATTTAATGGTGATGACAGGATATTTTGTGGCACTGCACATACACGGATCCCAGTGTAATTATGTGCTATACTAATCTAGTATTGGCATATCATAAACCAGAAGGGAAGGCAGATCAATCACTATGTGCTGTAGTCACCAATAATGTCACACAATTAAAACCAAAGACAGGAAAACGTGGCTAATACCGGGATTCAATAACAATTAAAGCAGCTGACATTGATGGCCATATTAAGGGCAAGAATGCACCACCAAGAACTAAATGGCATCGTACTTTTTAATAATGTGATAATACAGCATATGTATGTCACGTTAATAACAGTGTCGATGTAATAAACCTTGCACACGAGGAGTTTGGTGAAACAGGGGCTCCTGCTGGGCTTAAACTAAATAACAGAAACTGGGCAGGTCAAATAAACCTGGCTTCGTCAACAAAATGTTTTAATTTAAAAATAAAGTTTATCCGTCGATAATTAATTTGTCAATAAACTTTGTTTTGTAAGAAATTCTTCTATAAGAAACTACTACTAAACTAAGAAACTTTTAGTATTATATTGAAAATCATCAAGAAATTCCAGAATATTTAGTATAACATGAAATGATAAAAGATAGCTCATTTTGTTGTGTATGTGTACAATATATTCAGTATTTTGTTATCTAGTCATAAAATCACCTATTCCTATTTGCATCAATAATTTCAACAATCAATGTTTTTCACAAGATTGCCATTACACAATGCCCTTTGATTAAGAAACTTGTAGTAGTAAAATTTAAGAAACTTTTTAGTACTAATTAGGCCTGATCGTAGTTTCTATAAAAGATACACACATACCTGCTAAGTCTCCCACATTTGACGGAAGCCTCCCACATTTTGAGGCCACCATCCGCCAGTCTCCCGCCTCTCCCGACAAAGGACCCAAATATCACGCATTTCACTCCCCCCCTTTTTTCTTCTTTTTTAGTCCTCGAAAGCAAAAAAATACCCGCCAACCCCCCGTACTGAGCAACAATTGAGCCATTGTTCTCCTGAAACAGCACAATTTGAGCACAAGAATCAAATGATGTCCATGCGAAGGACATATTTTTCCAAGAAAAATCCCACTCCAAACCCAGAAAACATATGCAAAACCTGTGGGAGGCAGAAAATATACGTAAAAGCACTGACAGAACACCATTTCAACGGGGATTGTACCAAATTTTCCTTGGCGCGCCGCGCCTTCCAAAAAAATTCTCTTGATTTGTCTAATTTTCTTGATTAAATCTAAAAGCTGTAAAACTCATTCTACTATGCTAACATCGGCCACACACTAAGTAATGTCAATGGTGTATTTTCAGTTAAATAGGGACCTATTGTATTATAATACAAACCTAACATGGTTGGCTGTTCGGTTCAAATACTTTAGAGGGAATGCTCTCTGTAACCTTCCAAAAAGAGAGGGATTTGATATTTTTAGAGCATTTTTTCCACTTTGGAAAAACAAAAAAGAAAGATTGTCTATTTTGTCACTTTAAAGGGCACACCAAGTTTGTAAATAATGTTAATTAATATCATAGAGCAGAAAATGATCTACAAAATGCTTTAAACTAGAGTCAAATCGGCCATTCCGTTCTCAGTGTATTACAGTTTTGAAGTTGGCAATTAAAAAACGCCACTTTGTTAAAAAACATCGTTATCAAGAGTAAATTATTTAGTACAGACACATCCTGGTAAATGGCTTGAAAATATTGTTTTCTCAAAAAGTTAAAGTCCGACAATGTTCAAACATGGTATGAAGCTAGTTGACATCATTGCATACAGGACTTGTGTTAATTTTGGTTGAGGTCAAAGGTCATTTGAGGTCAAAGCCATGGATGTGTGTGCTAAAACTGTCAACAGAAATTAACATTTCTTGCCAACCCGATGTCAGATATATTTTAAATCTAAATCACATTTGTAAATTTTTACATCATTTCTTTAGAAACGTTTTTTCCGTAGTTGTAGTTTAAAGTGTATACAAATGGCCATTCTATGCTAAAATACCTACAGTACGAGTGACTATAAACACGGCTTGTTCGAGTAATTAATTTAGTGATTAGAAAATCGCAAAATGGGGAAAAATGCAGATCCAACGTTTAATTTACCGATACTACAAAATATCCGGGGCGATGTTCAATCCTATGTTCTTTTGTACTCTAGTTAAATTGTATCATTAATCAGTTATCATTTGACTGTTTGGGTCTTTATATGAGTATATCATTCATCAGTTATGATCTTGCTGTTTGGGTCTTGATATGATTATGAAGTTTGACTCCAATTGTTATGAGGGCTACTGGAAATGTTGCACGACTATATAATGTCCTGACTCACATACACTCTTTTTATAAGAAACTAGAATCAGGACCTAGTACTGAAAAAATCTATTTTTTTGCCAATTTGACTACTAAAAGTTTCCTAGCAGTTTCTAAAATTTTACTATCAAAAACATGTACATGGTATAATTGACAAGCTTGTGAAATGAATGAATGAATAGGTTTCCTGGCCCTTCTCAACACAGTGGTTATATGAGCCACCCAAAGCCTTTGATATACCAGTTAGAGCCACTGTTATATATTCATCATCACTCCGGATTCTAACTCCCGACCTTGCGATCATAACTCCAACGCAGGACATCTAGGTGTTGAAATTATTGATACAAATTGGTGATTTTAAGGCTAGATATAGCTAAATATAGTACTGTATATTGTACATACTACATAACACAGGAAAGACATTTGTTATGATTTTTAACACTAAATTTGGGGGAGTTTCTTATTAATTTTCAATGTAGTACTAAAAAAATCTTAACTTTATTGGCCTCCAGTAGTAGTTTCTTATAGAAGAGTTTGTTATAAAAAATGTAATCAATTGATAGGCAGTTGAACACTATACTAGGTTTACATTTAAGAATGGCACTATTCTGTTACGATAAAAATTACATTTAAAATTATATTGAGTTTTAATAGTGGGATAATTTAAAGGTTTTTTGCATGGGAATTGGAGATTGAACTCATATGACAAATTACAGTAAGTTTAACTAGAAGATACATGTATCAAAGCAAGAATTTGCTGGTACTCAGTGGCAGGACTTTCTCCTGATTTACTATATTATATTGACAACTTAGTAGCCTACTGCCAGTGCACAAATACTGTAAAAATAAGTAAAATTGTCAACAAATCATAAACTGAAGATATACAACATTTCACTTACCTCAACCTTTCTCATTAATGTGAAGTTAATCCAATTTATAATTATATCATTGAAAGTGACAAGAAATTATTTCCATCTGCAACTACGACTTTGTCTAATATAAATGATGGTACTAAAATGTATAATACTTTAATAATATTTCCAGGTGCTCTTCCCCGTGTTAATTATTTATTGCTACACAGATTTGTAATAAACACACCATGTAATATTGGATCACTTTTCAAATACTAACTTCACTCAAAAAAGGTCTACAAATTCAGTATGATGTTTCTCCGGGGTGTCTCAAATCCAAAGCGAATTTGCATTGACTTTGATATAATTTTAGTTATTTGTCTAATTTGATATAATTATATAAGTTTTATTAAAAAACATAATCTTTTAAGTTAGACAATTTTTACTGTAAAATCACATTGACATGAGTGGTATATTTCCCGCGATGAATCGTCAACACTGCGCAATGTCCCATGCAACAGTAGAATATCACAAGTCCACAAATGAAATATCCAGAAAAGACTTTCCAAATATATGAATATAAAATCCAAGGTTTGTTATTATATCACTCCACAAGGGAAAAATCCATTTTTATTTGAGTACACGACAGTTTGTAGTTCCATGATTGTCCATCACTTTACGGTGTATGCTGGCTGTAAATTCATATTACTGAATATAAAATACACACTATAACTTGTGGCTGGCCATTGTGTTCACCAGTGGTCCAATAAAAACAACACACATATGTGGTGAAGTGTGTTCATACGCAGTCTGGTTTACGTATTTACAGCAGCACTGCTTTCTACAAATACTACTGACTCCCCCTCTCCACTATTATGACTCGCCTATGTGTGAATACAGCCACACTAAAACACAATAGCTGTCACTCTCCCCTAACACTATGCAAGCTGCTGCTGGCGGTGAGTGAGGGCTGGCCCAGTAATAATATCCTCACTCCGCTCAATTCAACTCTGGGAATCCAGTGACAGTGCTCTTTCAGAATACTATTACAGCAGACATAATCAGCAATCCAGTCACTTCATTCTACAGATCTAATGTGACACAAGTTTGTAACCACAAAGGGTGGCTGTAGTAACAAATACAAATAGTGGAGGTTGCCTCAATTGGGGATTCATTGATCAGATATCATGGAGCTATATGGCTTCTGTATACTGTCATAGTAGTAGGTTGAATCACATCCAATGATGTGTTTATATATGTGACCATCCACCACAAAAGCAGAGTAAAGTTGATTTTTGGGAAAGTGATTTTATTGTATTTTTGGATTCTCCATTTCAAGATCTTTAAACTGATATATAATT
>JAODAI010187186.1:0-10683 GCA_027575025.1 Scotoplanes globosa | reverse complement strand
AAAATTTTGGATTTTGAAGGTTGCCCGGGAGACCAATTATGCGATATTTCGACCCAAAGAGTGTTTATGATTAGACTAATTCAGTATAATTACGGAAAATTTTAGGAGTTCGCCCCCCCCCCTTGGACAATTTTAAAAGTAATTGAACATATTATATAGGGCCTATGCAAATATATTTTTTCAAAAAAATATGCTCAAGGGGGGGGCGCCGCCCCCTTCGCCCCCCCCCCCTCGCTACGCGCCTGGTTCAGCAGACCCCTCGCTCCCCACCCCCTCTCTCTCTACATCCTGTCATGATCCCTAACAAGGGTGAGGAAGAATATATTAACTGACTGCCGCATCATTGGTCAAAGCTCCCCACCTACCCCCAACCGCCATCCCTATGAAAATGCCTCTCAACACAGTCTTTCCACCTAAATTGTAGTTAAATTACAAACGTTCACAATTAAAACGGTTACATTAATACCCTATATATGTACCGAGTTGGACAAAATTAGAGATGAAGTATTTATCCACATGATTATGTTCCAGTGGCTCTATTTGCAGCGTGTAATTTTAAGGGTTGTCCCGTTGCCCGAGACTACCAGAATCTTGGAAGGACTACCCAAATTTGGGGGAAAATAGGTTGTCCTTTGGACTACCAAATTTTCAGGAATATTTACTGAGAAAGTAACTTTTTTTTAATGTATATTTCTGCATGGTTTACTTGTCTGTCAGGGTTTTGTAGTACTTGTGCATGTTCTTGATTGTTGGCAGTCTGGTATGATTGTCTAGTTGTCAATTTTAATATTTCTGCTTACGAAGGACAACCAAAAGTACTGGAGGACTACCCAATTTAAATTTTGGTAGTCCGCAAAGAAACCCAACAATCAAATTATGTGGTGGACACAGTAATAAAAGACTGTTATTAATAAATGACTATATAGTAGCTTACACATACATACATGTTTGATTTTTGCTTTATCAAGATGAATCCATACGTTGAACTTTGAGTGTGTATGTATGAGGGCCATATTCAAAATCACTATAAGTGTGTCGGGACGGAATTTGATAGCTATTTCCATTGACATGATGTGTATGTGTTCGTTTGATAGATGTTTAATGCTATTGATGTAGGCAAGTTCCAATTACAGACTACATTCTGACGTAATAAAATACAACATTATTCACAATGTGTTTCAGTGGTAACACATTTAAATGTTGTAGCGGGACGGAATAATAATTATCAGGAAAAGTTGGGAATTGGATGTTGGTGTCGTTATTTTTAAAATTATTAGGATATAAAGTGTAATTTCCCTCATGAACAGTATTCAGTTGTCCTTCTATTACTTGGTAAAATAAAAAATAGTAGATTTGAGTTTGAAAAAAAATGTGGTGGGACGGAATTGTGTCGGGATAGAAAATTGTCCGCACACTAAACGTATAGAGAAATTTGGTGAAGCCATGTCCCGCCACACAGAAAAAACGCTTAAAATGCTTCGATTTTTGGTGAATCCTAATTAGTATTGGTAACCATTATACCAATAGTTGAAATTTAGTGTTCTGATACAGACTGTTATATTTTTGGGAGGGGTGGGACGATTTTTGGATATGGCCCATGAGTGTGCATGTGCGGGCTTGGCATTGTCTGTGATGCGTCCCAATATTGATAATGGGTATGAATGGCGACGCTATGAAAAAGGTAATGTAAGGCTCCAATGTCAGTTTATAATTGAGATTGACATCAATTTCCATTGGGCGAGCTGGGCTGCTGGCGGTTACCCGACGGTCAACTGTTTACAAGTAAAATGTAATGATAGTGCATATTTGAACGCCTATCAAATAGAACATTTTCTAGATGCTTCTCGTCAACCAGCTCTCCGATAATATAATAGCCTGCAATCGATGAGATTAATAAAATATCCCATCGGACAGATGCCTCATGTCGGTGCAGGCGCGTAGCAAGGAATTGTCCAGGGGGCGAACTCCACACCGTTTCCGGAAATATTCTGATCGCCGTCCTTCGTGACTATCTAAGCAGGGCGCCAATTCGTTTGGCGCGAAGCGTACATACTGTTTTGGGTAATTCAAAGGCACTTAGATGCAAATAATTCTATCATTTTATCTATATCTGTTTTACTATATTTATAATGTGACAACAAATGCCATGGCGTCATATTAAAGTTGGAACTGTTGAAACATAATTAGACAAAATATTTTTATAGGATAATTCCATGTATAGGCAGCATGATATTTCTTTAGAAACTTAAACCTTGAGTAATATCATAATAATCGATAATTTTAATTCGGCTATAATATAAATATATATAGGCATAGGCCTATTTAACACTAATAATTTTGATCAGTTCACATTTACAACTTAGAAATATAAGCGGAGCGCCAATTCGCTTGGCGCAGAGCGTACATATTTTTTTGGTATTTCAAAGGGGCTGAGATACAAAATGGTGCTAATAAGTATGTACTGAAGGGTATCACTACTATATTTTAAGATTTTTTTATTTTTGAAGGTTGTTGATTGTATATAATTCCCCCTTCGCGCCACCCCCCCCCCCCTGGCTACGCGCGAATTATATGCACTAACAAAATCGAAAATATTTAGGGAAAATATGCTCAGGGGGAGCTGTCTCCCCCTTCGTCCCTCCCCCTGGCTACGAGCCTGTATCGACGAGAGGGTATCTTTCTCCGCCGACCAGGTCGAGGCCCGGTTCCTTCCCAAAAGTCGATAACTAGATAGCATCAACTGGTAGATTGGGCACGGATTAAGCATGTATTTCCTGTCGGGGAGGGTAGAACTCTTTTTTCAAAGTACTTACATAGAACTTCAAATTTGACACTTTCCGTGCATTGGCAAGCCTGTGACACGTGGTATTATTTCGACTTCAATGGATCGCGCCTCTATCTTTCTGTAACCACACATAACAATGAATTATGGTCGGAGACCGTAACGGAGGGGAGAAACATGTCAATTGTTGTTGGTTGTGTTTGACGGTTCATTTCTAACCTTCGGGTTTAATAGCGCCGTCCTCGGAATTTTTTTCCTAGACTAAAAACAAATAGCCTTATCTTCTGTAAATATTTATAATGAAATGTTACATACTCCATATAAATTTATAATCCATAATTTCCGTAGCCATAACTACTCCAGGTCTACTTGAAAAGAATGTGAACTTGCTCATTCAATTCGCGTAGACCTATATCGTGTTTAAATGTAGGTCTAACTTCAATACGTGCACACTCTACAGCTCTATGGTTCAGCAAAGCTAGGGAATTGTGGAGCCATTGGGTCAATTGAGGACGAATTCCGAACAATATAAAATACTTTAAAATGCCAACAAGTGTAACGTTGACACACTCGCTTGATATTCAGCCTACGATATTGGCGGCATGGGCAACAATCCAGTGATCTTCGATTAGGAAAATATCCGAGGACACTCACGTCTGTTAAACCAACATATTAAACACAACTTAAATCAATCCATCTATACAGATGAAACTCCTAGCATGATAGTGGAGATACGGGTGATTTGAGGCATTTTTGTCAATCATCCTGGTAAAAAATATAGCCTACATTTGTAAAGAATATTTCTATGGATGGTTTAGTCGTTTAGGTGTGGTACTTCATCAACAAAGGGAAAAGTGGTTCAACTCTCCGAGGCCTGGGGCGAGTTGAGCCACGTGCTACCCTGCAGCTATGCTCTACTCTTATACTAAACATCTAGGTCAAGATTACTTCAAGAAAAAAATTCTCACTTCTGAAATTGGGAACGAATATTACAATGCAAAATGTAAGTTTCCATAATGGTGGTGGTACCACCATATTATGTTTTGGTCGATGGGCTTCATTATTAAATGAATATAGTAACCATACTGTATATCTGGCATAGCATTATTTGATCATAAACTGCGTTAATAAGAGCCTTTACCAATGTATGAAAAATCATAGGATCATCTCTTCCTCCACGATTTAGCTAAACGTCCTCTTTTCGTGCCCTTTTCAGTAACAACGTTATAGCACTCACTCCATGCCAGTATAGTATAGGCCTACATAAACCAATGAACCTGGATGAGGATTGGAAACCAATATGTTTATTTTTTTATATTTGTATTTCAACATTTCATATCAGGGTAACTTCTGTAGCCATTGGCTAATCTTCCAGAAGGCCCTGTGACGCAACACACAGACAAGGGGATAGAGGGGAAAGCCGGAGTGCCAGGAGTAAAACCTCTAGTTGTAGACATGTCCATCCCATTTGCACGTCCGACCGGGGATTGAGCCCCGGTCGTAGTGGTGCAAGGACGTAGCGCTTACCACTACACCACAGCCTACTCCTTACAAATCAGCCAGTGGTGAATGAATGAATTGTCAACATGTGTCAAAATGTGATGAATTGTCAACATGGGATGAATGAATGAATTGTGCATGAGAACTATGCTTTAAAATGAAGTATAACGAATGAGTAGTTTCAGCCAGCCAATCAAAAAATATATACCAGTTATTAATTGATCAATTATGTATCGGTTCATTGCCAGCTCTGTGGTTTAATAACTCCGCCCTAGGAATAGTTCCTGGTCGATAATCAGTTTTTTGTTTTCCATGATCTAATCGCATACGCCGAATACTAAGCGAGAAGGTAATATATAATCACTGGTTGGTTTTCTGTGATTTAATTTCATACGCCGAACATTAAGCCAGAGGGTGATATATGACCACTGGCTGATTTTCTGTGATTTAATATCATACGCCGAACATTGTGCGAGAAGGTAATATATATAATCACTGGCTTATTTACTGTGACTTAATCTCATACACCGAACATTAAGCGAGAAGTTAATATTTAATCACTGGCTTATTTTCTGTGACTTAATCTCATACGCCGAACATTAAGTGAGGAGGTAATATATAACAACTGGCTTGTTTTATGTGACTTAATCTCATACGCCCATGCAACATTAAGCGAGAAGGTAATAATATAACCACTGGCTTGTTTTCTGTGATTTAATCTCATACACCGAATATTAAGCGAGAAGGTAATAAATATAATCACTGCTGGTTTTCTGTGATGTAATCTCATACGCCGAACACTAAGCGAGAAGGTAATATATAACCACTGGCTTGTTTTTTGTGATTTAATCTCATACGATGAACATTAAGCGAGAAGGTAATATATAATCACTAGCTACTTTTCTGTGATTTAATCTCACACGCCAAACATTAGGCGAGAAGCTAGTAATAAATATAATCACTGGCTGTTTTTCTGTGATTTAATCTCATACGCCAAGAGATGGTACTGTAATGTGTACTGAATTAGCATTCTTCGGGGCATGTGTTGAAATCATTCTCCTATATGGCAGTGAAACTTGGACTATGAAAAACGAGCTACAAGACCGACTGGATGGCACATGTATACACACGGCTGACGGTTAATGAGGGTGCATAATATTTGATGGCGTGAGCACAAAACCAAGGCTGAAATTTATAACGGTATTCCACCAATCTCGTCTCATATGTGGTCACTGAACGAAGAGCCAGTTTTGCCGGCCACTATTATCGAGCCAAGGATCAAATCATTTCTGATGTAATCTGTATGAGACTGCCGTGACCGTCCAGGGGAAGAAGACCAATCAACTATACATCGACTCCGTTACTGGAGACACCAACCAAGTAATTGAGGACCTTCCAGGGCTGATGATGGACAGGGACTCCTGGTATTGCATTGTGAACTCTATCTCGGATGCATCCGCATGAGCGAGTGATAGGGAAGTAGTTGATCGCTTAGCTACCGAGTATACTACAATCCACATTATGTGACCAGGAGGATATAAAGCTGATCAGGGATTTTTTCGCTAAAAAACTAGACCTGTATCTTAATTGATTGATTATATTTCATGTTCTGAGTTTATATGAGCCACCCAAAGCCTGTGATTTGACATACCAGTAAGGGCTATTAGGTTTCATGGCCCTCTTCAACAACTACGATATATGAGCGACCCTAAGCCTTTGATTTGATATACCAGTAGGGGCTATTAGGTTTCGTGTCCCTCTTCAACAACTACGATATATGAGCCATCCAAAACCTGTGATTGGACATACCAGTAGGGGCTATTATATTTCATGGCCCTCTTCAACAACTACGATATATGAGCTACCCAAAGCCTGTAATTTGACATACCAGTAGGGATTATTAGGTTTCATGGCCCTCTTCAACAACTACGATATATGATACATCCAAAGCCTGTGATTTGATATACCAGTAGGGGCTATTAGGTTTCATGGCCCTCTTCAACAACTACGATATATGAGCCATCCAAAACATGTGATTTGATATACCAGTAGGGGCTATTAGGTTTCATGGCCCTAAACAACTACGATATATGAACCACCCTAAGCCTTTGATTTGATATAACAGTACTAGGGGCTATTAGGTTTCATGGCCCTCTTCAACAACTACGATATATGAGCTACCCAAAGCCTGTGATTTGACATACCAGTAGGGGTTATTAGGTTTCATGGCCCTCTTCAACAACTACGATATATGAGCCACACAGAGCCTGTGATTTGACATACCAGTAGGGGCTATTAGGTTTCATGGTTGAAAACAATTACCCTTCTTCCCCGAGGCTTGGGATATCACTGTACCCAAGATCAACTCGATTCAACGACCTGCGGTTATTACTATAAATACAGTGTTTACAAGTAATTTCTTGAGATTTTTGCCAATAACTCCGCCCACTAATAAATATGCATTATACAAGGGATCACCGGCCGAAAACAGACGGGCTTCTTCCCTGGGCCATAGGGCATCACTTTGCTTAAGCCTCAATTTGTGAGGGCTACGCCACTACGAAGGTATTTACCAGATCACTAATTTTACAAATAGCACCCTGCTCACTCAATAATATGGGAGGTACCATCGCCAAAATCAATAGGCTTCTTAACTGACCTGTATATGAATGAATGGGTTTCTTGGCCCACTTCAGCACAGAGGTTATATGAGCCACACAAAGCCTTTGATATACCAGTTAGAGCCACTGGAATATAAACATCATCACTCCGGCTTTGAACTGTAGAGCATACCTGTACCAAATATCAACTGAAACTGACTTACAGTTCTTGGGATACCGTGTTCACAATGAATGAATAAATTAATTTGTTTCCTGACCCTTCTCAACACAGTGATTATATGAGCCACCCAAAGCCTTCGATATACCAGTTGGCCACTGGAATATATTCATCATCACTCCGGATTCGAACTCCTGATCTTACGATCATAAGTCCAACGCTCTATCAACTGAGCTAACCGGTCAGAAGCAAGATTTTACATACACCCATACTAAAGTGAACACATAAGACATGACCATTCATTGAATCCCTATATTTCCTTACCCTTTTCAACAGTGGTTGTACCAGTCACCCCTAAGCCTTTGATACACCAGTTAGAGCCACTGGAATGTAATTGTGATCCCTCCCGTTGGAACTCATAAACGCTTACCCTTTTCAACACAGTGGTTGTACCAGCCACCCGTAAGCCTTTGGTACACCATTGTTGTTGTTGTTGGTTGTGTTTAACGGCTCATTCCTAATCTTCCGGTTTAATAGCGCCGTCCTCGGGAATTTTTTCCTAGTCGAGGATCACTGGATTGTTGGCCATGCTCCAATCCCATACACTGAACATCAAGCCAGAAGGCAACATGTACCATTTTTAAAGTCTTGGGTATGACCGACCTCCAGGGGTCTCGAACCCTAGCTGTCACGAAACCACTATCTGGTCTCCCGGCTTGCAGGCGGAAGCTCTAACCATTGCGCCACGCTAGCCGGTAAGCCTTTGATACACCAGTTAGAGCCACTGGAATGTAATTGTGATACCTCCCGTTGGAACGCATAAACGCGTCAGTGTAACTGAATTGCTGTGTAGTGAAAGGTCAGTTCATCTGCTATAATGACAATATAACGGTAGAAAGACGGCAATAAAGAACAGACTCAAACAGCTTCTTTCTCCATCTATATTTACAACTTTACATCCCCTTTTTACAAAGTTTTTCGGTTATACTTATATTGAAATCAATTTTACTTAGAAACTTAAACACTTACAGTAGTCCTTAATTTTACATTAATTTTACGTGAAAACAAAACAATAATCTATACAATTGTCTAACTTAATGTCACGCTACAAGTGAAGTTTTAGTTGGTTTAGATTTCTTCTATTATATTTCATTTAGGGATGCTAAAGATTATGAAAAGTACATTTCTATATTAATATGCACTTGTAAATAAGTAGTAAATAACACTTTCTTTGTGACTGTGGTTACCTGTGAACTATGTCCATCATGGTACATAAAATAACAATTGACAATAGTGGCATTACTATTCACAGTGACATGAATTACACCTATAGATAGAGAACATAGCAATAAAGTTTAGCCGGATAGTTACACAAAGACAAACAACAATAAACCAAAACGAGAATCAACTGGCATATATCAATTTCAAAATTATATTATTTTTAATAACGAGTATGCTCAATCTCCATGGCTATTTTCATTGATTTTATCAAGATCCCCAAATAGATGAGAATGCATTCATTTAAATGACAAAGTCTAAACTGTATTGTCTACAACATATTACTATGTAGCTAAAATCATGTGCCCGTACTTAATCAAGTCGCTCTAGACAATGCCATCCCATTTATACACAGATTACAGGTACCATATTGTCAGTATAGTAAAGTGTAAAAATCATATTATGAAGTCAATGGAGATTAGTCAAATTTACCATACACTTTTAACTAAAATATTAAATAGGGACTTCCAACAATGCAAGACTTATATTTCTAAATTAAATATCCATGAGTGCGATGTCATCGTCCATTGTCTCTCATAGTGTACAACGTATTATGTAATTGATTTCTTAATTTTACATGTGTACAACATATTATGTAATTGATTTCTTAATTGTACATGCAATAACATGTTATGTGATTGTTTGGTTTATTGAATCCAATGTCTCACTTGTAACGACAGAGGTTATAAAACGCCATATTCAGCAATACATCCCAACTGCCTTGGATCAATAGATAGTTGACCATGCTCGCACTCTGACACACTGAACATCAGGCACTATTTTTGAAAGAGTTTGGTATGACCCAAATACGGTTTGAAATTTCAACTACTAACTTAAGTTGGATAATCATTCGTAGCTATTCCAAGGGGATGCCTATCAGATAAACATCCAATACATATTATCTTCATTTGAATGACTAGATGATATAACTTTGTAATTATTAAGCATTTCATGCTAATTATTATGTACTAGCCATTATTAAAATGATTGCTTCATTACTTTAATGTTTAATGGCTCAATTGCAGCACTTTCAAAGCTTCGACCATAGCCACATTTTCCCATTGATTAATTGACCATGTTTTCTAGCTTTATTCACCAACAAGGTTATATAAGCCACCAGAAGCCTTGGTTATACCAGTTACGGCCACTGGAATATATCACCATCACCCCCCGTATCAGAACTCCTGGCCTTGAAATCACAAGACCAACGCTCAATCCACTGACCTAATCAGTCACAACATTGCGGAACACTTGATTGTTATCCATGCTACAATATTTGGAAGGCAACATATGTCCGTTATTTAGTCTTTTGAGCAGAGTAACCTTCCCGGCGGAGAAGCTGATGCTTTACAAGATGGAACCAAAGAGCTGGCTAAAAACACAGATTTTAGAGACAGGCTATCCAAATGGTGAATACTTTTTTGGCAACTTCAATGTTAAAGATTATTTTGTCGAAATATAAAAATGTTTATTTACACTATAATTATAATTACCTACCACAAACCATCTTTTTATTTGATTATTTACATTTCCGTGGTATATTTACTGCTATAACCCATCATGACCGATACTCGTGGACATATGCGTGCATGGATGAACAAATTCATGAACGATTAGGGGTGACAACATCTGCGCTGTGCCTCGCCGTGCACAGTAACATAAACAGTGGTATATTTACTGCTATAACCCGTCATGACCAATACTCATGGACCTATGCGGGTATGGATCAACAAAATCATAAACGATTAGGGGTGACAACATCTGCGCTGTGCCTCGGAATAGTTATCTAGATCTATGGATGGCACATGCTATGTATTACTATTATTCTATCTCTCCGTCAAGTGAGAAAGTAGAGTGATGGGGTGGCATGAGTAATTGTCGTACAAAGATGCTTTGTGTGTAGGTACTTGCCCTGGCATGGATTGGGTTATATATCAGATCAAATACCGATTCAATGATGTATTTACTGTCCGTTGAAGTAACTTCAAGTCATAGCACCCAAAGAATTCACCTGGGAACTGACAATAAGAGTTATATAATCTTGCCGTTACAAGATTCAGTGCGGTAGGGCTCTGAGAGGCGATGATCATCTCTTTCTTCAGACTAACAAAATTATAACTCTAAAACAAAATACTCATAATAATAATATATAATTGTCAATTGGTTGCGATCTAACATCTAATTTTGACAAAATAGGACATGCTAATTTACCAACATATGTTGTGGATCACTGGAGTGTTGACGATGCTTTGACAGATCATTAACAAATAACATGTTTCATTATAATGTATAACCAGTGATGGCATAAACCAACAACATGTTTCATTATAATGTATAACCAGTGA
>JAODAI010187075.1:0-10683 GCA_027575025.1 Scotoplanes globosa | reverse complement strand
TCCCCCCCCCCCCCCCCCCCTCTCGGTCGCGGAAACCCGGGAACCGCATCCAATCTAAAATGTGGTGATATATTTGGAAATTTAAATTAACATTGACGATTTATCACGTCAGCTACAATCAGCAGCGTAGGTGGGAATTCGTTGCCGAATATATTAATTATAACACAACACGAGCGTATAAACTGAATGGCTATTTTTCACCATGTAACCATAGCTTTTATATGTTCCTGTGTTATAAACACGGTTTATGGCTAGGAGTTTGTGCTCCCGTGTTAGAACATGTTATTTATTAAGGATGTTGGCTGCCTAGTTTAGCATAAGTCGCTATAGGCATGGTTGACTAAACAGTGTATTCCCCTTTGGTAATACAAGGTGCTGAACTGCATATTTCAGTAAAGTAATATTTCAAATTTTAAACTGTGTTTGAATTCACAGTTCGATGTTAAATTTACAGCCTGGCTGTTAAATTAACAAGTGTTCTTGTCATGTTGTAGCTAACAGTCATTTGGCAGTAGATTCAGTAGTTATATGTTACGGTAAATTTTCTCCAATATTCCTTATTTACACGCGGTGTACATATTTGCCGCACTAACGTCCTGTGGCTATATATACCACACTGTAGCTGCAATTAGTACACCGTTGATTGATCGATTATATTTTCGGGCCCTTTTAATTATGATAGCTTTGTATTCTTCGCAGAGGCCATTAGTACACTATTGATTGATTGATTATGGGCCCTTTTCAACAACAAGGTTATATGAACCATCAAAAACCTTTAACATACCAGTTAGAGCCACTCACACCTTAACATATTAGATGGTGCTGATCAGGTATTGTGTCGGCCTTTGGTCATCTTGATATAGTAGTGTAGAAAATAAAGATGGAACCATTAGTTTTAGTTTAACTAGTTAGTAATATCAAGAAAATGTTAAGTTCTAAGTTACTGAATCTTTATAATGGAGTTGGACACCATACCTTCATTTACAAGGAGCGCCAGCCCGTTCGCTCTACATCGCTCTCCTTAAAAGTGCTATTTTTTAATTTCGTTTTCGTTTTTCTGTTTTTCTGGTGGTAAAACTCGTGCTACTATGCTATTATTGGTCTCAAATCGCGATATGCTATTGATGATATATATATTCAGTTACATTTGGACCTACTGTATTAGAAATATAGACCTTAAAAATATGTGAAATGTTCATGAGTGCGAAATGCTATCTTTAAATCTCAAAGAAGCTCGATTTACAGCGCCCAGGAGATCGATTTACAGCTCACGTGAGATTATCATACGTGAAGGTCTGGGTCATATTCCATTACTCCGGCGATCTATATTTTGGAGGAAAACCTTCCCTACCTCAAAATGAAGAATGCCGACATCATAATATCATGGATTCGTTTTAAATTATGTCACGTGATGTCAATATTGTGATCAACAGTCAATCGTCGTCTGTTTAGTAATCAACCAATAAGGAATAATTACTAAAAACACATTGGTCAAATTTGACCAAGTCTTGGTCAAGTATGCACCGAACCAAATTTGGTCAATGTTTGACCAATATTGTTTTACAGTCCAAGGGTACTTTTATATTATAATACTTCTAAATTCGATGAAATGACACGCATGACCTCTATATACCCGATTCACCATCATACATCACATATAGTCATCAGCTTCCCGGGTTCGAACCCCCTGCATTGCGATCACAAGTCCATGGCTATATCCCCAATGGATTATATGTCTCTATGTAATATTGATAGAGGTTTTGCATACGTTGTAATTATGTCATGTGATGTAAATATATTGTCAACAGCCAATCGTCGTATGTTAAACAGACAGTTATCAATAGTTACGCCAATACCAAGGGTACTTTTATACTATGATACTTCTAAATTCAATGAAGTGACATCATCTGCATGCTGACCACTAAAAGATCTACATGAGACACAGCAATAAATCTTCCCAGAGAGAATGGATTATTTTCAATATTCAAATAACGGTAAAAAGACAACATAAGAGAGCATGCTATTCAGTATTTGAATGTTTTACATTACTAGTATGAATTCGATATATTTTACAGTGACAATATTATTACATTCCCAACGTCAAAAAATGTAATAAAATGAAAAATGGTAGGCGTATCTTTAATTCCAATATAAACTTGATATTTTCTATCATAATATACTTCTGATCCAGATGGTGGTATAACGTGAGGTGTGATATGTATGTTGTTATACTGCATACAAAAAGTATGGCCTTGTTTGATAAACAATTTAATATTCTCCATATATGTCGGTGTAAATGTTAAAACAGTGCCACCAACGAACAAACTCGTGTCAATCAATTGTTTTTAATTAAGAAATTAAAAGTCATTCCTGGCGTATATCCTCCTATTTTTTTCTTATTAAAAATACTGTTAAATAGTCTATGCTGGCCTATATAACTTGGGAAGTTATAAATTGTCCGCCCCATTCATCCAAACATCGGCACCATCGGCACGGCAGCCGATTGTAGATGGATGAGGTGCGTAAGAGGATTCAGTCAGGGGCTCTGACCTGGAGAAATGTCGAGGGGGTTATGCAATCATTAATCCTCCGCATTTTTTTCTTAACAACTAGTATTTGCAAATCCACATCGGTGACGTGTACAGTATATCACTCATATATACGTAATTTTGGGATTGCCTCTCTTTTTAAAGAAAGAACAAGTCACAGCCATACCATTACGAATACACAACTCTTCCAGATCTCTGTCGATCCCATTTCTCGTACACCCCATCCAACAACGAACAAACTCATGTCAATCAAATGTTTTTAATTAAGAAATTAAAAGCAATTATTGGTGTATCCTTCTATCTTTCCGTATTAAAATTAATGTTATAATTATAGCCTATGCTGGTCTATATACTTGGGCAGTTATCAATTGTCCGTCCCATACCCAAACATCGGCACCATCGGCACGGCGGCTGGTCAGACTGACTCGGTCTCATAAAGAACGTGCGAAGCGGCAGCTCTAAGTTCATTTCATTCCAATCCTTTTATCTTAAAATTATATTCACATTTTGAACATTAAAATTATACTGATGTTCTGATATTGTTGATATATAATTTGACAATTGAAATTGGACTCATTTTTATGGCAATTTATATACCCGGCTATCTTGGAGATAGTACTGCCAGAGCTCAACCATACCAAAACCATTTATGTCATATTATGCATCCACACGCCTTTGACACAAATTGAAACATAATTATGTTGGTGTTATACGAATAATATTTTCCACGCAGCAAGGATACTCACCCAACTGACAGGTATCTCCCATGAAACACGGAGGGCAGGTACATGTCCCATCGTCCTCACACACGCCACCATTTAGACAGACAGGACACACACCCGAACAGCCTCCAGCGCTATTGTAGAATCCCTTTTTACAACCTAAACCAAAAGTAGACATTTAACAGGTTACATAGTTACACATATATTTCAATGTGTTGATGTCTAAAGACATTTTTCAAGACCATAATTATTGTAACTTATTAGTTTAGTAAATTATTAGGTTCTCTCAGAATCAAGACCCGTGTATATCGCAATATTAATATATTAATGAAACGTTTCTTGGGCTGTTAGGTAACTCTGTTGGCTTTATAGAGCTAATCTCCCCAGAGGTCATTGTAAGTTAATTTGCTTTGCATTATAATAATCAATACGACAAAGATAAATCAAAACCATTAGCCTTAAGTTTAATCATATAAAATAGTAAAATACATACCATAACAAATAAAGTATAAATTAATAAGGAAAGTATGATTTACCTTACCTTTGTCCATCCACACATTACATCTTGTTCTACTATTATATTGTTCTACTATTTGGCCTTGCTCCTATATTTCGCATTACAATAAATTATTTATTCTTCAAAAGAGATGGGTTAGACATATTAATAATTCAGGGCCACGTAATCATACCAATGACATTTTGAAATCACTTCGTTTACTTAAACTTAATGATATTATTAATATTAATATGGCTACATTCACATATCGCTTCACCCACAATTGTCTTCCCAGCAATACCATATAAACGCAAACAACAACAATCTTGGAGGGAGATCATCAGTAGGATGAGAATGACATATGTAGGCCACCTTATGGGATTACCCGTAGAAACAACAGCTCGTCAAGCACTACAGGAATCAGTACGACCAACTCAACGACCAAGAGGAAAACCCAAACAACGTGGTGCAGCAGAGTAAATCAAGACATAATCTACAACTTGAGTCAACACTCTTGACGAACTAACCAGCGACAGACTGAAGTGGGAGTTCCTTAGGAGTGGCAGAGCGCGGTGCCGAAAAAACGGCGGGAAAGCGTAACAGACCACTACGCATACTAAGCGCGCAAGTTTATCCAATGTCGTGTTTATCCTTCCTTACCTGACACGATAACTTCGATCATAACGAACCATCCCTTGACCTTCCTTCGGGCTATCGTAAAGATCCCTGCAGCGTCCACAGCTGACGTCACGGTGTATGTTCGATCTGTGACCGACGACATGCTGCCTTTTACGTGATCAATGGTCCATATATTGTTAGTAGTACACGACCTCTTCAACCCAAAGGTCAATGGTGACGATAGGAGAGTGTTGTCGCTCGGGTCCCTGTAAACTGTCAATGTGTCCGGATCTTTGGGAACTAGACATGCTGTAAGGATTAAAATGTGTGTAAAACAAAGAGTAGGCCCCTAGTATCGATAATATCATGTACGGTCACTACGGCAAGGTATAACTTTTCCACCCCATTCACCCACACATCGGCAGCCGCTTAGATTCAACAGTGTCACCCAAAACGTATACAATGACAGGCAGGTCGAACTTCCTGTTAGTCTAAGCCCTTTATCTTATTATTATCTTCATATTTTGAGCATTATAAATGTACTGATGTTCTGATGTTTATGACATATAGGCCCTAATTTGAAAATTAAACTTGGAGATTTGAATAGCAGTTTGCATACCCGGCTACCGTGCAAATGGTACTTCTGGGGCGGATAGTACTGTTTGGGTGTATTTAGCAGCTCATTTACCATTTTGGTTCAACATCTTTGAGAGGTGATTTGGCTCAGTGCTCGCTTAGCAATACAAACGTCTCGAGACGATGCCCATACCGAATTGATTATTCTAGCACTGTTATAACACATGGAGCATACAACATGTCTACTTCAATGTCTACTTCAATAGGCCTCTAATAAGCTTCTAGATGCTTGCTTCGGTTTTCTAATATGTTAGGGTTCTAAGGCTTCTGAATGCCTAAAACTGACATAAATGGTTTCGGCACGGCTGGATGCCCTGGGAGTCAGGGTCGTTTCAGGATCATATGTGAATACTAGACAGCAGTTCATAAGTAATTCTCACCTCTCATTCAACCTCGGGGCCCAGAACTGGCTCATACCAAAGAATCGAGGGAGTATCATCTAACATATGGGGTGTATCGGGAGCAGCAACGACGGCGCCAGGGCTTCACCGACGAGGAGCGACGTTCCCCGACGGTGGGCCAGGCTCTTCCCAAACTTCATATCCTAAATGGCCTATACACAATCCAACCATACATATATTCTTTGTAATTTAACAAACGCCAATATCACAAATATAATTATTATTGGAGACCCGGCGTCGGGGAAACCATCCCTCTGTCGGGGTAAGAATCTTCCTAACAGGGAAGAAATCCTCCTGTCGGGGAGGTCTAGCCTCCGCCAAAGAATGATATTCATTTCGTCGGCCCGGAAATCCTTGCATTTATTTCATAGCACATAATTATGTAAAATTCCATGACTGATTCAGTATTTCTTCACCGACGGGAGTGACAGTGCTCCCCGACGGGACGGGATGTCCCCCACCAATAGCGCCGCCCGCCGAGGACCATGAGTCGGGTTCGTTTGGGATTTGAGAGTTGACGATATAACTCTCACTATGCATCGTCACGCCTGCCTCGTTATATATGCAGGTCGCTTACGCATGCTGTGTCGTCTTCCGTTAAACAAAACCCAAGCAATTTAGCCTCAAATAGTGGGGTTTTACAAGCACACTGGTGACATATGTCATAAAATAGGTTAGCTTGTGTAATTTTTTGAGTCAATCATATCATATCTTGATCAAGTAACATGCCCATCAGTCGACAAGCCATTAGATCACACCCCGTGTGAAGCTTTGGGGAAATACACTTATGACTGACGGTTTTAAGGGGATCGTCAACGTCATGGAAACAAGCAGGACGATAGTCCGGTGATCATCGATGATCATCTCGGGACAGGGTTAATTTATAAGTCGTCTGCTCGGCATACTAATCGTATTTAACCAAGTTAATTAGCTAAAACTAACAGCGACATGCATGACCAGTTTTCTAAATGAATAGAGCATTGGACTTGTGATTTCCGGGTCTGTATTTCGAATGCGGAATAGTCATAGTGGTATTCGAGATATTCGATTGGTCAATTGTGTATCACATGACATGCGTTTGAAGAACTACCCAATGCGATATGTAGCGTGCTATATTGATTTTTTTATTATTATCACGTTCACGAAAGAGTAAAAGTAATTATCAGCATATTACATAATTTTGCCTTTCACTTAACTAGTACCCGCCATTTTACAAATAACCGCGAAATAGTGGGTACTTGCAAATCATATAACTTTATATTTCATTCCAGAAAAGGTATAATATTAATTGTAAAACTGAAATGTGGCACCGCGCCAGCGTGAGTTCAACATATATGCCAGGTCACCAATTCCGGTGCTCCTCGACTAGGATAAATTAATCCGAGGACGGGGCTATTGTTTAATGTATAAGGATGCATAATTTATAATGTATTGTGTTCGAAAAAGTGGTAATACATTTTGAATTAATTTAATCGAATATTAAACCGGAAGGTTACAAATGCGCCGTAATGCACAATCAATCGATCAATCATCCAGCAGACAAATAACATGACATGACCGGGGAACTCAGTGCCCAATCACGCAATAAATCTATATATTTAACTTCACAGTGACAAAGGTAGTATCAGCTGGATCAACAGGAACAGAACTCGGTTGCTTTCTATTAACGCATCGCATGCTGACAATCCGAATCTTCAAAGCCCTCCTAGAGAGTATTTTCCTGTATAACAGTGAAGTGTGGGGGCTAACAAAATTACAAGAAGACAAAATAGATAGATTCCAGAGGAGACTTTTAAGACAAATTACGCTTCTTTGGTCATATCGCACAGCTAGACGACATCACACCAGCAAAGATCGCCCTGAAAGAAGCGTTGTATCCAGTCAAAAAAACACAAGGACGACCAATCACAACCCTTTTAGAAGTAATCCGCAAACATATCTGAACATTCATAACTTTCACGATGCAATAAATCTTGCGCAAGATCGTGACAGTTGGAGGAGAATTATCACAGAGCATGTCGCTTAGACGAGACTCAACCTACTACTACTACTACTACATCCGCCTTCCTGTCGGCACTTCAAATAGTGACAGGGGAATATTTTCTCCAGCTCTACAGAAAGAGCAATTGACAATTTCATATTACAAGTAGGTCAGGCTAGTTTTCACCCATTATGCCAATATAACATACAGCATTAGGGTATTGTACCCACACTGTTCTTCACAATGTCGCAGACCTACCACTTTTCGGTTGCACGAGGACACTAATGGCCGGCGCAGATCCAAACCGGATGGTATAATGACCGAGTCGATGGGCTCGCTGCCGTCTGGTGAGTGGAATATTCAACGTGTAACCATGGATTCGTGCGTTAATATCCAAAAGGTCTTTTGACGTGTGCCGTGGTCTCCCAGAATCTTCCTTGGTCCATCTAAATCTTGGTAACGAGGCCATGTTGCTGGTGAATGCGAAGATGTGAAGGTCTTTGGCAAGATGTTTGCTCATTTCTGGAAAGTCCACAATAGCGATGTGTTCTTCGTAGTCTGTGGAATAGGATGGAGAAAACTGTTTTTGTCTTTATGTAAATACAAATGTAAATGTCATGTTATTTATATAGCGCATTGTTCCACCGTATATTTACAAAGCGATTTACATTTCCCCAGTCATTGGTGAACTCGTTAAACCCACTGCATATAGTAGATTAATGGCAGTAGCTAAAGCAGCGCCCGGTGACATATACTCACCTCGAAAGGTACCCAATTAACACCTGTGTGGAGAGAAGCAATCGAGTTGAACAATCGGGGGAATCGGGGGAACAGGGTGACATGGTTCCGCCAGTATTCGAACCAGTGATCCTCGGATCACTAAACCATTTGCAGTCACGACACCTCTAATTTATATATACGAAGTGGCGAAGCACACATCTCATATTTCTCACTTCATGAAGAGCATTAGTACTACCAGAGACTTTCTGAGAAATAAACTTAGTTTTATAGTTACATCAAATTAGCCTATGAGCTACCATCCCGGCTTAAGAGGTATCGGAATACCATTGTTATAAGGCACAATAAGTTATCTAATTTATTGAAGTTGTTTTCATGTAGACCTGTTGTTCCTGAGCTTGGTTCAGTAATCGCAGATGACGTTATTAAGAATTACAGTTCATTGGAAATTTCCTTCGATAAAAAGAAGGCACTTAGGGTAGGCTTATCTACTGCCATACCATTTAATCCGTGTACTATGGATATCAAAGTTTCGTTTGAAGATCTTTTCGCAGAGCGTTAAACGCCTCAATATTCTGCCTGATGGTTCTCCGGTAATTGAGAGGCTTAAGCATAACTTAGACAGCTATGCTTTTCTTCCACCAAGACATGTACGATAAGTACGATTATGATTTCCATATTAACACTTTAAAACAGCTGCAGTTGAGGTAGACAACGTAATTATATTAAAACCTGACAAGGATAACTCGGTAGTAATTTTTGATAGATTGGTCTATAATAGTAAAGTACTTGATGTTTTAAATGATCCGTCCAAATTCCGTAAGATAGCCAATGACCCCACCATCAAGAAGGAAATTTCCCTCAATAACTTATTATGTCGGCTTCTTACTCAAAAGCAAATTACGGCTAAGAAATTTAATGATATGCGGGCTGCAGGCAGTAGACCTGGCAAAATGTACGGTTTGCCGAGGATACATAAAAGGGTGTCCCCATCAGATCCATCGTTAATTGTAATGGAACTGTCGGTGTACAATTATCTAAATTTATGTCCAACATTCTTCATGAATTTACTGTAAATGACTTTTACAGCCAGGATTCGTTCAGTTTCTGTCGTAATGTTCAGGTCACTTCAAGAAAATAAATATATGGCCAGCTTTGATATTTCTTCACTCTTTTTGTGAATTACACTATTGACGTAATTTTGGATTACATTTAGAAGGACCATCGTATTGAAATCAATATAAGAAGGGTTGATTTAAAAAAAACTACTCAACAAAGGTATATCTTCCCATTTCCTCTTTAACGGTCAGCTGTGTGAGCAGATCGACGGCTGTGCCGTGGGGTTATCTCTCAGTGTATGTTTTGCTAACATTTGTATGTGCCACCTGGACGAACACATTGTAAAACTATGTCCTAAGCTAAAGTTCTATAGGCGTTATGTTGATGACACATTTGTATGTATCTCTACTGATTATCGTGATGAATTTTTAAAATATTTTTCATGTTTTTCTTTCCTTGATATTAAAATGTGTAGTCTGGTGGGAACCTGCGGTTGGGATAAGGTTATTACCTCTGTTTATATGAAGCCTACTTTCTCGGGGCTATTTATTAATTGGAACTCCTGGTGTACTAAGCAATATAGAATATATATTATTAAAGGGTTTCATGAGCGGACTAGAAGGCTGTGTGGCTCTGATATATTGTTTTATCGTGAGCTTTCTTTCATTCGTAATATTTTGTCTCAGAACGGATACCCCAATATTTTGTTATCTAAAATAGAATCCTACACTAAGCGTATTACTATTAGGTTAGAGTTTGGTATGGGTCCGATTGTTAAGTTACCTAGTGATCCTTAAATTCATAATATTTTCTTCACACTTCCTTACTGTGGACCCAGTAGTGCTCGTATTGAGAAAGGTATTTCTAACGCCGTCAAATATATTGGTGGCGACAATATAAAATTAAATTTTACGTATAGACAGAGGAAACTATATTAGCTTTTTAATTTTAACGATAAGATCGGTTTCAAATATGATAGTAATGTGGTGTATAAAATCAATTGCCGTGATTGTAATTCCAATTATATTGGTGAAACTATTAGGCACGTGGGTGGTAGGTTTGGTGAGCATATCAAACAATCCTTTGGTGGGAACCCAGGCACCATGTATGCGCACTGCACTAAGGAGAAGCACCCTTCCTACTTTTCAAAATGACTGTCAGGTCGTTGCCAGGGAAGCCAACTTTGTAAGTGTAAAATAAAAGAAATCTTGTATATTAAGAAATTAAATCCGGATCTAAATGGAACTTTAGTAGTTTTAACCTAGAATTATTTTAAGCTTCTGTACCCGGCTTTCTGGTTAGCTTGATCTTCCTTGATCTTTGTTACTCTAATCGTTTTTGCTTTGTTGAGGTTCACTGAACTGTTGTCGTAGTTGACGGTTAGCTGATTTTCAGATTAACACGAATGTTGATAAAGTGTACAGGTGTACACGAAATATTCACTGCTATTATTTTTGTGCTTAATTAAAATGTCAACTTATGT
>JAODAI010186964.1:0-10686 GCA_027575025.1 Scotoplanes globosa | reverse complement strand
TATTAGGGATAAAGAAGTCGCGGACATCTCCCTACCATCCTCAAGGTGACCCACAGCCGGAGAGATTTAACCGAACGCTGCTAAACATGCTGGGAACTCTGGAGCATGAACAGAAGGATAAATGGAGTCAACATTTAGCCGTGTTAGTGCACGCATACAACTGTTCTGTTTACGACAGCACTGGATTTTCACCATACCGGTTATTATTTGGACGAAAGGCCCGACTACCCGTCAATGTGAAATTTGCTCTAAATCCCTCCCACTCCCTATCACAGAAAGACCATACTCAGTACTTTGCCGATCCCAGAACCCAACTGAAGGAAGCATTTAAAATTGCCTCTAGAAACTCAAAGGAAGTCTGGTGAATCCAATAAGAGGAGGTATGATATTAAAGTAAGGGAGAATGCATAAGAAGTAGGAGATCAAGTTCTCATCAGGAATTTAGGAAAATAAACTGGGAAATTGAGTGATAGGTGGGCCGCAAGTCCATTTGTGATCCTACGTCAGCTTCCTAGGATACCTGTGTATAAGGTTCAACCTAAAGAAGGCGGAAAGATGAAGACGTATCGTCGAAATCATTTATTGCCCATTAATAATACCAGTGATGAAACAAACGAACCAACTAATACTCCTAGTAGCCAGAACAAAGTCAACATAAACAAAAAAGGTTGTAAGAAGAGGAATGTCCCACCAGTACGTCGGACTGATTATAGTGAGGATGAATATGAAGATGAGTCTGAAGTAGTAAAGCTGATCCCAATTACGAAACCAAAAGTTATAGCCAATATTCGCCAGTTGCCAAAATCAAGGTCCAGGTTAAACCAGGGATCAAATTTGGACCCACATGCCTCGCCCTTCTTACCAAATATAGAAGCTGATGATACTATATATCCAGAGGAAGAAATAGCAGCTGAGGGGAATATAGAGCCATATGAAGAAATAGAACCTGAGGGGAATATAGAGCCAGAGGAAGAAATAGACGCTGAGGAGAATATAGAGCCAGAGGAAGAAATAGAAGCTAATGACAATATAGAGCCAGAGGAAGAAATAGAAGCTGAGGAGAATATAGAGCCAGAGGAAGAAATATAAGGTGATGAGACTATAGAGTCAGGGGAAGAAATAGAAGCCGAGGACACTATAGAGCCAGTGAAAGAAATAGAAGCTGAGGAGAATATAGAGTCAGAGGAAGAAATAGAAGCTGATGAAAATATAGGGCCAGAGAAAGAAATATAAGTTGAGGAGAACATAGAACAACAGGAATAAATAGAAGCTAATGAGAATATGGAACATGAGGACATGGAATTTGATGAGAAGAGTAATAGTCAGAAAAGTATTACAAATACTGATTGCGCTGATTATCGTCAGCGTAACAATATATATTTGTCGCATCCAGATAGGATGGTTCTATCATTGACAAGGGAAAGAGGCGATGATCACCCAGTCGACATAGTTATTCCCGGAGAGATGGATGATCATGAAAAATTAATACAATATATTGAAAAGGTCTGGATGTTAACCCCGAACCGTTTTATACGATTATATGTAGGCAGGTGCTGCCAATGTCAACGATGGGCTTACTAAGGAACCACAGCGTGATTCAAATAATGGGATGAAAAACCCTAAAAGAGTCCCTAAGAAAGTAAAGAGATTCACATACTCGAGTCTTGGCCTCCCTAGTTATGCTTGTAGGGCATGTTTAGAGACTACTGTATAGTGGGCAGGTATAGTGAACAGGGATTACCCATGTTGTATTGTGTAGTTCCCCGGGACGTGGCACTTTGGGGAGGGGAGAGTGTAACCCTGGGTCATATCTGAAGTTGAGAGCACTACGGGCTAATGCAGTTTTCCCCAGAGGCGTCCCATGGATAGTGTTACGAGGATAGTTGCTATGTTATGGAAATTATATCATTACAATTTAGGTTAGCCGGTTATGGCCGTAATATAATCCATATACCCGTTTTCTCATGATGAATCGTCATGTTGTTTGAATAATTTGGAAGTGATGGCTCTCCAGTAAACAGTAATGGCTCTCCAGTAACCAGTAATGGATCTTCAGTAACCAGTAATTGATATACAGTAACCAGTAATGGATCTCCAGTAACCAGTAATGGATCTCCAGTAACCAGTAACCGATATCCAGTAAACAGTAACCGATCTACTGTAACCTGTCCTCTACCGTATCCTGTCGTGTACCGTGTTATGTATACTAGATCGTAACCTGTGTATCCTGTATTCGAAAAATTCCACGCTAGCTACAATTATAATCTCCATCTGATGTCCGCGACGCGTTACTGCAGTCTATAAATTACGTGTGTGCACATAGGATATATATCTATTGTAAATAATATAATATATGGCTTACATATATTATACGTAAAGTCTGTTATATTGCGATCAATACTAGTATCTATGATAGCTGTCTTTGTGGTCGGCCACATATATATTTAGCTAATGGTATATATGTTAGTTGTTACTAAGCCTTACACAGCCGTGATAGAGTTTGTTTGCGAGCTGTGTGTGTTATGCTAATCTGTATAACATGTGTACCTAATTGATACATACTAGAGAGAGAGGGATAAAACTAAAAGTAATTACCACAGAGTATACACCACAAAAGACAAAAGTTTCCGCAATCATTTTATTGAAACATTATACTACTGTATTTGTATTATCAAATTAGAGGGCAGTATTTGGTACGAACCACGGGTTACATATGTATGCACGAACGTCGTACCCATATTTGTAATAAACAAATCCCAGCTATGTTCCGGCTAAGTACCCGGCTAAAAGACCGCACATCCCCGCTTAAAACCCCGGCTGAAAAACGGCAGTGCAAACCCTGGCTATATTTTGCGCAACTGCCCTGCATAGCGGGGACACATTTGTCTGCACATCTCCGGCTAAGTCCAGGCTAGATCCCCGCCTATCTCCGGGTACCCAGGGGCCGGGGTTACAATTGACAAGTGCATTCGCTTAGTGTGTCTTGCTGATGCACTGGGGTCAAGTCGGTGAGTGATATACGTTTTGGGCGGGTCGGGCTTACATTCAGTGTCCATATTTTTTAAGAGGACACTCTCTATATATATATAGTCCAGCCAGGCTAGAGATGGCATCTGGACATAGTCTCTATGGGGTTTGGAGGTCAAGTTTAATTCATATATTTATTTAAGTAGAGGGAGGTTAAATGGTAAGTAGCCTATATTATATTGGTGGATACTCAATCCAGTAAGTTTTGTGGAATTTCATTAGCTACAGGCACCGTTATAATTTAGCTAAATCTGTTTTTTTTGTGGTAGTGGTTGCTAGGAGCTATCTGCATGGAAGTGGCCTCACCCCTGTAACTGTGTTGAATCGAATACTACACCTGCCGTCATGATGACGTAACATGGCAGTCGTTAACGTAGTCTGGCTATCTTTTCATTTTATTGATTTATTGGGTTGGGGGAGGGGTGTTTCTGTGTATGTGACACCTGTTTCGTTAACACAATATCTGTAACTGTAATGCTTGCAGGTCATTTATATTTTGACGATGATTCCTCGCATATTAATGACTGGTCGGGGATTATCGCGAAAATCTAAAAAATGTCTCGTTAACACGATATATCAATAACCATAAGTCGAATTAAGTTGATATTTGGTGTGACATGCAGTTCTGTTAGGAGGCCTATTGAATTTGATGATGATACCTCGCATATTAATGAGTGGGCGGGCTTATTATGGAAATATCAAGAAAAGGCTCGTTAACACGATATCTCTATAACCGTAAGTCAGATTAAGTTGATGAGTGGGCGGGGCTTATTGCGAAAATATCAGTAGATGTCTCGTTAAACAATATTTCAACAGCCGTAAGTTGGATACAGTTTTTAGTTGGTACAGGGATACCACGATGGTCGCTTAGGAAGCCTATTGATTTTGACGATATATGATATCTTATTTATGTGTTCAACATTCATTAAGAAATTCAAACTGGAAGTTACTCTGAAAACCATCAATAATAGTAGTAGTAGTAGTAGTAGTAGTAGGTTGAGTCTCGTCTAAATGACATGCTCTGTAATAATTATCCTCCAACTATCACGATATTGCGTAAGATTTATTGCATCGTGAAAGTTATGGATGTTCAGATCTCTTAATTGTTTGCGCATTACTTATAATACGGTTGTGATTGGTCGTCCTTTTGTTTTTTGGCTGGACGCAACGCTTTTTTCAGGGCGATCTTTGATGGTGTGGTGTCGTCTAGCCGTGCAATATGGCCAAAGAAGCGTATTATAAATGCAAGTAATTTATTTTTTTGTCGTCCATCTAGGAACATGTGTTCAACAATATTCACTAATAAATTCAAACTGGAAGTTACAGTGAAAAGCATCAATGGATATAATAAATGCAAGTACTTTATTTTTTGGTCATTCATCTAGGAACTATCAAAAGGTGTTCTAAAGCTGCTTGTCCGGTTGGCAGAGATGTAGACAACTACTTATAACCTGCTCCGCCGTATGCTGACCATGTTCAGTGAGGGACAGCTGAAAAGCCAGAAACTCTCTCCTGAGGATATTGTCAAGGGCCCAGACATGAAACCCTATGTCCTCGGAGAGTTGCCAGCACTACCACGGATAGCTGCCCAAACCCTGCTGTCACAGCTTATAAAGACAGACATAACTATTGTACAATTTCAGAAAGAGGGAAAGCTCCTTCTGAAATTACAAGCCGTGCAGCAGATGTTCCTGGATTTGATGGGGATAGTGACCTGGGACAAGGCCACTGAATTATATCCAGACCACACCACCAGAGAGGTGCTGGAGCATTTCACCGCCCTCAGTCTCAGGAAGATTCCTCCCGAGTTGAAGGCATTCTGCCGGCGACTTCATTCCAGAAATGATGGTTCTTCAGCCAGTTTTAGAGGAAAGATGGGTGCCATCGGTGCTGGCCTTCTCTGCGACGTGCTAGCCTTAAATGCTGACAAAATCGATTTAGCAGTTAATGGGTTCGCCGGTGCTGACCTTGTTGTGCTTGACATGCCGAAGGTGAGCTTTAACAATTATACATATGTCAAATATAATATGTACCCAGATTGGGTATTATGATTGCATTCCTAATTTTGAGATAAGGAAGGTTTAACTAGTATATCAAAGGCTTTGGGTGGCTCATATAACCACTGCGTTGAAAAGGGTCAGGAAACCTATTCATTCATTCCAAAATAGATCAATTCTAAGACAACGAGCATTCGACAATTTTAACAACCACGCATTTGTTGGAAAAAACGGAGGAAATGGTGGGTAGTGTGGGATATGTGGGGATAGTTTCGGGAAATGTGAGAGGGAGGGTGGTCGAATGTCGGCCGCATATAAAATAATGTATAGTATGAGTTTTCTGTTAAATGGTGGGGAGGGGTGGGGGAAGGAGTGGTGATAGGTTGGAAGGTCCGTAGCATACAAAATAATATACGCTTTAAGTTTTTTGTTCCAAAAAATGGAGGATCGGGTTGGGAAGGGGTTAGGATGGGGTGGACGAAAGCAAAGGGCGGGTAGGGAAGGTCAGCTTCATATAAAATTATATGTGGTTTTCAGTGTCTTGTTAAAACAATAGGGGTAAAGGGTGGGGAAGGGTATGGCGGGTGTGGTGGACAGCAACCGATCACCAGCAGCCTGTGTAATTGACATTTACCTATATATGCGTATTGGTAGCCTATATATACCTTAATAATCAATATGGAGAAGAGGGGGGGGGGGGCAACAGACTAGTCGATCATGCAACAGCAAGAATAGTGAAGCACAGTTGGCGTTAGTCGTAATTTGGAGGTTGAAAGAAGTTTGACTTGGCATTTAGAAACATTCTGAGGGTTATACAATAAAGTACCGAAATGTGTTTAGGGTACGATTAATTCCAATCGATTTTCAAGTTCAGTGTACGATAAACTCGGAAGGCTAGGTTAGTGGCACAACGCTAATGGTATATACGTACAAACTTTCGGTCCGATCAATATTAGTGTTGTTCTAATTTTTCACAAAAACACATGATCTCATACGATATTCAGTGACATTTCAACATTTAACTGATTGAACCCGGAGTTCTAGTAAATCTGAGTATACATTCTAAATATTAAAACAATAATTAATATATTTAACATAATAGTTCCAATGGTAATTATGGTATGTGTAATATGAATTGTATAAATATTTTGGATACAATAAGTTACAAAGTGTTAAGCACCTCTTTCATTTAAAAACACACTAGGCGTGTTTGGTAACCAATTTGCGACTTTAATTTCAGCAGTAAAAAAGTGACAAATATGAAATAGTAATTTACCTTGTTTCTTGAAGCAAAAAATCTTGTTGGAATTTTGATACATTGTGTAAAGTAATATTTAACAAAGGAAACTACACCAGTCAATGCTGGCTTTACAGGGCACCTCGGCCAAAGCAAAATGACACCACAACAATAGTGTCCGTGGGTTTTAATATTTTTCAGGGCACCGCAGCATGTGGTAAAATCAAGACAGCAATTGCTATTGTGGCCTCTGTTTATTATCATCCCTGCTTTGATCATGTCAGTAACCAAGGGAATATACAATATCCAAACATTGATTAAAAGAATAATGTTGGTAAGGGAGATCAATGAAACATTGCTTATTAGGTGAGGATATGATAAGCTTTCTAACATTATCTTATCGTGTATTGTAATATTTAAGAAAGGAAACGACACCAGTCAATGCTGGGTTTACATGGCACCTCGGCCAAAGCAAAATGGCAATCGTGGCAGTGGGTTTTAATATTTTCAGGGCAACACAGTATTTGGTAAAATCAAGACAGTAATTGCCGTCGTTGCCGCTGTTTATTATCATCCATGCATGAATGTCCGTAACAAAACGGAAACTAAGATATCCAAACATTGGTTAAAAGAAAAATGTTGGTAAGGGATCACTGAAACATTGCTTATTAAGTCAGGATATGATAAGTTTTCTAACATTATCTTGAGAAGTTCACTGACATGACAATAAAGTAGTAAATTTATAGGGTTTTCTCCTAAAATTAAAACACTGCATGTCAATGTTGTATATGCTAACATACTGAAGACTGTACTAAGGTTTATTTATTAGTGAAAGATAAAATGTAAATTACCAGGTATGACTAGTAGCGTGCTAAGCAATGCATGTATCTAATTAGAGATAATCACTGTTAATGTAATAAATCAATTATATCATAGCAATTCCACCAATGTGACAGGGTGTTTTGTGACAGTGTCTAATAGGTATAATTTTACCATTGATGAGTGAATGTGAAGGCAAGATACATTGTGTTCATCTTAGCAAATATTACAAATATTTTCATTTCTTTGTGATCTTTACAGGATTGGAGTGTAACACAAATTAAGAATTTTCTTAATCTTGTGACATCGTTAAATGCGGCAAAGGATCTTGAAGTTTTTAGCGTGGCTGTGATGTGCGAGATTACTGAAATGACCGCAGTGACGACCGGAATGAAGCAAACGCAGCACTTTGAAGAACCAATGACAGCATTTTACATGGTCTCAAATGGCAAGCAATGTGAGTTTACACTGATACCAAGCATGGATCCTGGATCCTGTCATTTAGGCAGTTCGTTGATCTAACCAGTCCTCGGCTAGCATGGCAAAATGGTTAGAGCATCTGCCTGCAAGCCGGGAGACCAAATAGTGGTTTCGTGCCTACGTTGGTTTGAGACCCCTGGAGGTCGGGTCACACCAAATACTTAAAAAATGGTACATATTGCCGTCTCGTTTGATGTTCAGCGTAAGGGATTATAGCATGGTTAACAATCCAGTGATCCTCGACTAGGAAGTAATTCCGAGGATTGCGCTATTAAACCGGAAGTTTAGAAATGAGCCGTTAAACACAACCAAACAACTCTCATCTGTCTGCTACACTATCTAGTGGATGGCTCAGAGCGTACAGAAACAATATTTGTCACCGTCCACGACGAAAGCGCTGTCAAGTCAAAACTTGTTGAAAACTCATAACACGGTGATTTTATTTTTTGGGGTGGAAATGCAATCTATACACCTTTGTCAATCGTCCTGCAAAAAATTACATTGATATTGCAATCCTAGGTATAAATTGGGGGCGCTATAATACCCACACTATATATATATCAGTACTATATGCAAGCTGGGTATCACCTTTAATACGTCATAGTAGGCCTAGGGTTCTTCAGACCTTGCGTTAATTAGATACAAGTGTCGCGTGACATACATACACACACACACCAGGATTACCCTTAACACACTAATGGAAGTTCAGGCGCTATGTTTCCTGACTATTATATGCTTACTATGACCTTAATCCGTTACGGATTAAGGTTTAATTCCTTAAATAATGTCCCAATGTATTATGTAGGACACTTTTACCTTTTCTGACATCAAAATGAATTATATAGTGAACGATAGTGAAGTTATGGAATATTATCTACGAGCCTCTCCATCACATCGTTGAGCCTATTGTCTTACTATGATATCATGCATACCTATTCCGCGAACTGAATTTCCAGAATGTGTATTTCGAATAACGGGAAAACTGTCAATATCAGCCGGTGTGAACCTGTACATCATTAGAATGCTAACTGGGTGATAAATCATTTGAAGTCGGTTTGAATACCATAGGGACGACTCGAATGTACAAAATTCCGATAAATAAACTGAAATGACTTTCGCATGCGACTGCAGCGTGTGGGGGAAGTCAATGCTTGTCGAATATATGAAAGGGTTAATTGAATAGTTATATTATACTGTATGTTAATATTATACATATTTTCATATTAAGTAGTTAAAATTGTTGTATGTTTAACTAAAATATTGTTACTTCTCTGGTACAATTCTGTATTTTGGCAGGTCTGCAAAATTAAGACAAAAATCACCATGTACTTTTCATGTTTCTATTTTGAAAAGTATCCAAGATATCATGCAATAAACACATGATTAAATCTTTGTCCACCGAGAAGGATTATGAACATCAATAACCAAATGAGGGTACCATGTGATTGTGATACATGGAATAAAAGTGATTTATTATTAATTTATCCATTCTTTCCTATGTTAGCTCCGTTTTTGAACAAATGTGTCCATGGACTAGTGATCACCAGAAGGAAGTATTCATCGTCCAGCCAGTCGCCCCATAGTATAGTTTGGCCTTCAAGTGGGACCAGTGATAGTTGTATCCGGGTGAGAAGTGAAGACATGTTCTGCCATGATGGATCCCCAGTCGACCTGGAGCAGAAGCCTGTCCAACTATACAGATAACTTATACTGGCATTAACGATGCCAGGGCAGTGGGTATTGGATGCTTGCTGTGTAACTGGTAAGTAGCAGTATTAATTACACTTGATAGTCATTTGTATATCAACACTGCGTGGGTGCCACAATGTAACTTTTCAACGGAGTGGAAATTGCTGGTTACCGACTGTCGAATCCTTTACATCCAGTATATAAACAAGAAACATTCAAAGCAGATTGGGATTTCTTGTCTAAATTGTGCAGACCTACCAACATACAATATATAATTGAACTGACCCACGGAGCTTCACTGTACTGAGTATCCACTTAAACGGACATATCGTGTGCATAGTGCTATTTAACAGCTCTCTGAAAATCTAGAAATCAAGCGAAGCCCATCTTACCACCAAAAATAGGCTTCAAAGCTGGGATATAAGGGTATCATTGTACCCAATGTCAATAATATGAATGGGATCGCCACTGAAAACCGATATGCTTCTTCCCGGGGGCCATAAGGTATCACTGTATCCAATATCAATTCTACCCACTAAAAATATCAAACATTTGGCGCCGACGCTATTTGTGTCCGTTAAGACGTTTCTATATAGAATGTCAATGTAATATTACTTGGCTAAATGGTGACGGGCCTTAATTTTGTGATATCAGATCAATTTTGCCTAATTTTCAAATCATACTTTTCTTATGTTTTATATTGTTTAATTTGTTATGCATTTCATGACTTAATTTTTATATTATAATGTAGTTGCTAATGTATTTCTAGTACATATTAAAGCATTCACATTCATTTGCAGGTCCATTTAATAGCATCACAAGAGCATCTAATCTGTTGTTTTGTACACATTATATACCAATATAATGCAATGGTTGACATATTTTCGTGACATGGCTCACTAAAATGTTCGTAAGACAAAAGCAAATTCATAAGAGATAAAGTTCACATTTGTTGCGGTGCAGTCGTGCTGTGCTGTTAGGGTTAAATAGACTACTCCAAGACCAGTTGGGCCAAACACCTGGAACATGCCAACTCTAAACCGGGGAAAATTGGTCAACTCAACATAAACCAAAGATATCTTACTTAGTGGCCGGTATTGTCACATTCCGCTCTTATTTAGTGGCCGGTATTGTAATATATATAACACGTTCCAATCTCTAACATAGTTTGTGAACATGCTGAACATCCATATTTAAGTTGGAAGACTGAATAGTGGCCAATTAAAGTTGGAGAATCGCGAGCAAGATTAATTGTATTCTTTGTATGCTTGCAATATATTGCAACAAACTTTAGTAGTTAAATATTTAGTTCAGATCAATGGTAACATTTTTTTTTTGTTTCCCTGGGCTCATTGATAACATTTGGCATATATTATTTTGTTGTTTCAGGTACCGGTATCATTGCAGCTTTGGTGGAGGGTCGTAACGTCATCGGCG
>JAODAI010186853.1:0-10687 GCA_027575025.1 Scotoplanes globosa | reverse complement strand
ACATTACCAACAACAGACCACCCATCCCTACAACTACAATCCTGCACTAATTCTTCAAGCTCCTTAACCTTCAAACATTTTTTACATGTAAATTCAAATTAGCCAATGATGGGGCAGTTATTCAGTTACCCATTAGTATGGACATATTGGTGACATTGCGGGGTATATATATATGTATATATACAGAGGGAGAGAGGAGGAGAGGAAGAGAGGGGTAGAGAAGGGAGATATGCGTCCAAAGATTAGACATAGCAAGGATACAGGTCGTAATATGGTTTTAGGTTAAAGTTAGTCGTACGATTAACCCTAGGCTGCTGTGTGAAAGATGGATGATGATGGGTCATTCGTGTAGGACTGCTAGTGGATTTATTATAAGATGGTTATATGATCTTCATGCGATTGTGGGAACCTTTAATTGGTCATAAATCGCATGTAATGGGTACGTCTATTGTTATATATATTCTACGTGGAACAACCATCGTGCGCGACTGTGATAATTTCGTACCACTGATGCATCTGGGGTAAACATGTTCAATATTTATAGTAAATCAGTGGGAAGAAACCAATCTAATTCCCTCTAAATGTAAGCAACGTGCACGTGCTACAAATATAATGTAGAATCGATAGGAAACGAATGGCAGAGCAAGGGACGTTATAACTTATTGTTTCCAGCGGTCTGTGATATATATTTTGGGAACATTTTCTGATATGCTGCGCGCCAAGTAAGGGCAGCATTCAGTGTAGATAGATAATATACAAGTAATTAATGTTTTTAGTTTAATGGTTAAGAATGTTCCATAAGTTGAAATATTGAATGTACTATTCAATTTCACTCCGTCTCGTCTAGGCTTTCAATGAATGACATATTTGAAATGTTGAAAGAAAAATATCCATTGTTTATTTTACACAACATCCTGTCTTGAATAATTGCAAAATATGGGTAGTACCGTCCAATGCTAACTTTGGGGCATAGACTTGCAATTACGAACTAGTTCGTGGTTGTCTATAAAATTGCGGATATTTAGTAGAATAATATCATCTCTATGGTTTTTACATGGTGTAGTTTTACTATGGAAGGAATGAATGTATAATTATTTATATATACAAAATTCAAAAATATATACATAAAATAAATATATATCTATAGATATGTTTATTTTTTTTCAACATTTCATGTCAGGGTAACTTCTTTAGCCATTGGCTAATCTTCCAGAAGGTCCTGTGACGCAACGAACAGACAAGTGGATAGATGGGAAAACCGGAGTGCCCGGAGTAAAACCTATAGTTGTAGACATGGCCATTCCATTTGCACGTCCAACCGGGATCGAACCCCGGTCGCAGTGGTGCAAGGACGTAGCGCTTACCACTACGCCACAGCCTACTCCATAACGGAACATGGTGCATTGTGAACGCTCCTATGCCGAGCTGCTCTGTGGCAATTATATTGCCACGTGACAAATTGCTGTGACGTCATAATTCCCAATAGCAAACACACAGTGAAGTATGGGCACGGGTCAACGATTTTGGAGTGCCTATAATTTATTAAACGAAAATTGGCCCGGTGATCCCATAGTCGTATTACAATGAATGTTATATTGTTAGAAGGAGAACAAATTGAACTTCTCAAATCCCTCCGAACTGGAAGTGCAGCTGGTATGATGGCCGAGTTATGACAGTTTATGTGTTGGAAATTTGTGTATTTTTGCTATTTTCAGGGTATTTGTCATAGAGAAAAATAATACTTAAGTCTTTTAAATGAAAAAAGGCCTGCTATAGCACTACGGTGTTGTAATTTATATTTAGAAAATCAAGATCAGATTTATTTATTCTTTCAAAATCTGATCGAACTGGGAATATCGCCCCAGTAAAACTAAAGATATGACAGATTTTTTACAAAAAAATTGTGCTTAATATACCACCAGCGCCTGCTAATTGCACTGAAAACTGTTGGTTGTAGCAAATGAGCGCTATGTTCCGTTATGAATGACACTGCTCTACAAAATAATTGTTTAATTGTGATATGGCCGAGAGGCTAGAGTTGGCCGCACTCGAAGCTATGCAGCTCAACAATTGGGAGATCTGTGGATTTGAATCCAACGTCGGGCCTAGTAGTATGTTTATTACCAGAGAATAATCACGTTTTGTCCATGCGAATGTCTTTCTCAAATTCAACGATTCAAATTTGACTTCAAATTTATTCATTGGACGAGTGTCTTTCTCAAATTCAACGATTCAAATTTGACTTCAAATTTATTAATTGGTTGACCACCCGGTGGAAAGTTATAATTTACAAGTTGTCAGACTTTTCCCATTCTCTGTGGTCTCTTAGTGTCATAGAATTGACTACGCCTTTGAAGGCGGATTATTATTATTATTTGAATAATGTTGCAAAATCTACGTTCACACTAGTGGCACTGCTGCTAAATAAACTCAAATAAATTTGAAACATTTTTGGGGGGTTAATGTCATCTTTAATGATGGTAGTCCCAAATCAATGCCAAAGCATTGCTTTACACGGGAGCCCTCCAATAAATATAAACATGCGTAAAATACGGTATACATCAAATATAGTAGAAAATATACAAAATATACAAAATATAATATAGAAAGAGAAAAAGAAACCAACATCAAGCATCGGAATTTAACAAATAACGTTTAAGATTAACTTTAAAAGTATTAATATAGGTCAACACTTTTAAGTTATGAGGAAGCTCGTTCCACGACCTTGGTCCAGAGAAAGCAAAGGACTTCCTACCACTTTTAGTTTTAACAAAGGGGATGGATATGAAACACTACACACGTTTTAGTGTTTGACCTAAAATGAAGTAACATTATTTTCAATTTTTTTAACCCTATAAATGCATAAACAAACGTGAATTACGCAGGGGTAGTTGGCTACTTAGGCCTATAGTAGAACCATGATACAAATTGAATGAAGTTATTCAGTTTCATGGTTAGGCTATGATTGCTAGACCAGCGAGTTGTGGGCTACATGTATATGCTGACAATGAATGGATACACCCTTATTGACAACATATGGTATAATCTTAGGGATACCAGTGGTATGCTGTACTACAAGTGTTTCCCTTGGTCTAAAAGTTTTACATTTCCAGACCACCTCATACTCTCCCTTCTCATACTCTCTGTAAAACTTATATTCATCCCAATCTCCCCTGAATATCGTACAACCTTTTCATATCTACTTGCTTAACCCCAGCAATATTTGTAATTTAAATTTTGTAATTTCCGCATACTTGGATTACAAGTTGTTGAGCCCCCGACATAGCCACTATCTCAAGCACGTATATACAGTTGTTGAGCCCCCGACATAGCCACTATCTCAAGCACGTAAATACCCAAAACCTTTCCATTTTTTTTAAAGAAATATGTCATCTGACATAACCATCTCTACATTTATTCAAGTTATATCTTCCGATTGAATCTTTTACACACCTCCCCATCAGACCATTTCCACAAATCATTCCTCCCATATACACAAAACTGTCCCTCTCTCACAATACGTGTGTACGCAAGTGTTATACCCAAATCACGTCGTTGTACGCCCGCTGATACAGCATATGTGTTATACAGGCTATCACGCAACCAATGCCTCTCAAATAAAATGCGTCCATTCTACCAGAAGCTCATGCAACTCCTGCCGTATAATAATTCCCAGACAGTGTACACAAATTTCCCGACTGGGACAAACCTTTAAAAGTAAATATTAGGCATATGCCTATACCTTACCAGTTCCCCGATAGCTTAAAAATTCATATTATGTTCCATATTATTAAGTATATCATTATAAATGTAACTTACTTTAACATATGACATTACATTGCACCGTATTTGACGTGTATGACAAGTCATTTTTCGAAAGCTTAGAGTGGTAGACCCGTTGTCAGTTTCAGAATTTGTAAACTCACCACTTTGTCACGTATTGTTTAATACTACATTCCACACACACAAATTGTTTCATTTAGAATATGTAAGCTTATATGTAGGATTTGTATAGGCTAATGAAATTGTACACAAAATGCATTATGAACTTGCAAGGGTTTGATAGCTTGAAGGGAACTAAAATCACATACCTTCCATGGGATTATCCGCATGGACCCATACAAGGGGCCCTAGGGTGGCCATATTCATCTCATTCCAGTTACGCCATCGATTCGTGTTCACAGCGACGCCTTTGGCGACGGAGGTGTGTCCCCCTAATATGTGTAATGGATTGACACCCATGACTCCCTTGAAAGTTAAAAATAATAGTAAGGTAAAGAGATCTATAAATTGAATTAATCACTTTCTTCCTCACAATATCATGTTCACAAAGATGGGATATGCAGTGAAACAAGATACTGCAAACATTCCAACTTCATCAGCATACGTGAGGAAATTGAAAGAGGTGATTTGTTAGATAGTCATTAACTATAACTGGATTTCCTACTGTATATGTAGTAGGTATACTGCGTATGGATCGGATACTTCAAAAAGTAAATACACAGTGGCATTACAAGGATGTCATGTCATGTAATTGAAGCTGCTGGTCTAAGCCGTTCTTGTATTCATTGTGGTAAGTTGATGCATATGATGCACAGTGCATGAGTGTAGTGCACCGAAATACGCCCTCTGTCTCACATTGTTTAATATATACCAGGTAACATCAGTGGTATAATGGTATAGGTCATACAGTATATATCTGACTAGTAGGCCAACTTCACTCTGCTTTGAAGTTCATTAAGAAATGTATGTAGCATACGATCAGTTGTGATTTGTGTATACATATGCCTATGCATAATAAACGAGTTTGTGTTCAATTACAGTAGTTTATAATCGGTATTTGCAAAGGCATGTCACACAATTACCATGATTCTCTCTCTATATATACCTCGTGAATCCCTAAAAAGAGGTGAGGAAGAAAATAATAACTGCCAGCCGCATCATTGGCCAAAGCCTTCCATATCCCTATATCTGTAGCAATAACCCTTCAATCACCATCACCTCCAGCCCTCCTAAAATCACTCTCAACACAGTCCTTCCATCTCAGACGAGGTCTCCCCCTACCTCTTCTACCAACTTCCACATGCGACATCGCCATTTTCGGGAGTCGTCGTTCATATATGCGTACAACATATCCAACACACTTCAAGCGCCCCCTTATCAACATAAGACTCATAATCATCCCAATCTCCTCCCGCATATATATCCTCCAACCTCCCCATATTTACCCGTTTAATCCTCGCAATATTTTTCATTACATTATTTTCGCATATTTGAAGTCGCTGTGTTAAGCCCCTGGCATGGCCACTGCCACAAGCTCGTAAATACATACAGGGATAACACATGTACCCAATACATTTCCTTTTAATTTATTGGAAATATGTCTATCTTACATAACCCTTTCCAAATTTCTCCAGACCAGATCCCCGACTGGATCCTTTTACGCACATCCTCATCAGACCGCCCATCCCCAGAAATCATTTCCCCAGATACGCACAACTGTCCCTCTGCCAAATAGCTTGGTCAGCAAGGGTTATACCCAATCCCTGTCATTGCATGCCAACTGATACAACCTCCGTCTTATCCAGACACATACCCAACCCATGCCTCTCAAATAAACCCTTTATTCCTACCACCACCTCCTGCAACTCCTGCTTACTATCCATAACTGTTGCTAGGTCGTCTGTATATAACAGCTTTTTCAGTACATTCTTTGTACTGACTTTCTTGTCCTGCTAATCACACCCATTACCATATTGAAAATAAGTGGACTGAGGGCAATACCCTGCCTACGCCCAATATTGACCCCAAACTCTTCTGAACTCCCTGAATCAATCAGAACCCTACCCACTGTACCTTCATAAAGGCCCTCCACCATTCTAACCTGCGATTCGGGTACACCACTCCACCTTAACGTAGACATAACTAATTATCTGAGAACCGTATCATAAGTCTTCTCCAAATCTACAAAACCCAATGCTATATTCCCTTTCACCTTCAATTTATTTGCCACCAGCTGCCTAACTTAGAACAGTCCATCACTTGTCCCTCTTCTCCTACGAAAGCCCTGATGTTCCTCCCCGATCTCCGTCTCAACTTTAGCCCTAATCATTTTATCCAAAATAATTTCAAAAAGCTTAAAAACGTGTCCTAACAGTGTGATATTCCGGTACTTTCCTGGGTCATGAACATCACCCTTTTGCTTCCAAATAGGTACAATCAGGCTAGTACGTCATTCCTTTGGTGTATTCTCCTCCACCATACGCAAACTGAGCAGTCGCCTTAACCACTTCCCACTACATCCCCCGTAAGAACAAACATTTTCACCCTCATTTCGTCCAAACCCGCAGGCTTATCCCTCCGTCTCAGAGCCCAATCTACTTCAAAGTCCGAAATATCGACGACCACAATATTACCGCTCGCTGCGCTGTATAAATCCATATCAGCGCCTCCTCCCTGGTTATACAAATATCTGAAGTAGTTATCCCATACCATAATCACCTAATCCTTGTCCGTGACTAAACTCCCATACTGATCCTTAACCACTCTGCCTCCATTAGCATCCACGTCCTCTTCCTTCCTGTCTTGTGCCATACTAAAGATAAGTTGTATTCCCCCATCATCATCCAGCTGCTTATAAATGCAATCTTCCATATCACATATTGCCTCTTCTACAGACCTCTTGGCTGCCTTCTTGTTCTGCCCATAAAGGTGGCGTAATGCTAACTCCGGTTATATTCCACAATCCCAGGCTTCTTCTAATTTCTTCCAGACCTCCCTCTTCTCACTCACCGCCCTCTCTACATCCTTCGTCCACCATATCTGGATTTTCTTGCCCGAGGTCCTTCCACAAATTGCATCTGCCCCACCTACAAAAGAAAGCTTAAATAGCCCACACTATTCCACAACCCCACATTCCTGCTCATGTAGGTCAGCAAAGCTCCGCGCCACCTTATCGTTATATACTTCTGCCACCTGACCCTTACATCACCACAATTTAGACACTTTTTGATCAACTTCCCTCACCACATTACGTTTCTGTAGCCGCAATACAAAAAAACAGAGGTGTATGATGCATGGTAACATGCTCCCCGGCTAAAATGTTACACTTTTAATTCTCCACAATTTTCCCCTCCTAACTACAAGCAAGTCCACCTCCATTTTGTGCAACGTGAATTATCTTTCAGTCTTTACAGCGATATAATGAAATACTTGAAGAAATATTTGAATTTGTGTATATGTATTATGTGAAAATCTACAATTATTCATGTGACGATGTTGCTTTTGTAACTATGAACAATGTGTAGGCATATAAATTAATGATATGATGCACCATGTTGCATCTACATACTTTGGAAAGAGCAACAAAAGAACGTATCTTCAACGCCAATGGCGCTCCACTTATATAGATAGTGGATGGACGTGAAATGTGTGTGACGCGGACCCACTTTAAAAAAATGGATCTCCCCATGTAAACAATTAATCAATTACCCAGTCAATTCACACTCATGACCATGTGATTCCGAACATAATGGATATTCACTATACGGTTTACTGTAATATAATGTGATATATATTGTATTTTAGTTCAACAATGCAGATTTAGTTTTAATCAGGCTGAACAAGGAAGTAGTAACCATACTCTACGAAATACAATACACAAATATTGTGGTATCAGTCATGCATTATATAGCATAACATTATTTATGGCAACATAATGACTAATTGATAGCCTATGTACCATATATTTCCATGAAATGTGTGTTGTAAATTAATTACCTAAATATGAATAATTTCCGATTGAACTCTAAGAAAACAAACAGCTTTAATTTATATAGTAATATTTTCATAGTATAGTTATATAGACAATTTTACGAATAAAAAACAGTCTACCATCTATTGCTTCATCGGATTGTGGTTAATTCTAAACTAGTTGGTTTGACTGTATCGTACTTAAGTAATGTGACAGAGGACGTTAACCCTAACTTACTCGGGCAATCTTTATATCTATGTGTCCGGGGTGGGGCTACTTCCCCCCCACCACTAAGATATCAGCCATGTATTGTCCGAATGATCTGAAATATGGTGTGCCTATATAAACATGTGTTATGAACAACATGGGACCATTTTTTCTTAATTATGTTATTTGTTGTTAATTATACGCTAATTACAAAGGAAATATGCAAATTTCAGATTTAAAAAAAAATGAAATCACTCCAAATTTGACTTGAAATATAATTTAACTTCATTATAAACTAATACCAAGATATATGGAAGCCACTATATGTTAGCAATGCAATTGGGACAAGTATATGCGAAAAAAATGGTTTTATTATGACATTTTAGTAATTTCTTATGTTTTAATTATTTTTTTATGATTATCGGTATTTTCTAGGTATTCTATTGTTTTTATGTCTTATGTATTACATTGTCTTATGTATTACTGAGATGAAATGCGTATATTTGGCAACAAGTTTATACTCACACGATTAAGTACATGCCAATATATTTACAAACAACATTGTTATAACACCTACAATCTATATTCAGAATGCTTATGTATACAGAAATATGCAATAATTGCACATTTTTAAAACATACCTGTTTAAAATTCATGTAACATCAACATGAGTGGCCAACATGAACAGGGATAATGCCAAAATATGCTCAAGACATGAGAGAAAAAAGTCATATACAAACAAAATATATAGCCCGAGCGGTTACGATTCAACTGTAAAAATGTCATAGTGGCACCCACTATGCTGAATATTTTCTAACCTAGAGAAAAATAATATGGCGACGAAATACAAAATGGCGGTCAAATCCAAGATGGCCGTCATGTATCATTAAAAAGATCGATTTCCCCATCTAATTTTGTACGAAAAACATGGATATTGGTAAACAGGTAAGTTTGAAAAACGTTCTGGAAAATGTTCACCACATAAATCTCGACCAATTTCGCAATTTTCATGTCTTTCGTCAAATATACACATTTTTTATAAATTATTTACCATTCTCCTGAACTGTCTCTAATAATGTGATTGGTGAGAAGATGGCGCCTGTATTTGAGTTGGCCAAACTCTATATATATATGGCTCTGCCCATATCCAAGCCACCATAACCAAAAACTTTAAGTGATTCACCCCACTGTTGATATGAACGTAAGATATGTGCATATAGCTGAGTAAGTACTTCCTCAATAGTTGCATCCACTTTAGTAATTTTATGATTTACAAACTTTTCAGAATCACGTCCAAAACTACAATCATCGTTCGCGGTGACGAAGAGTAGGACAACTGCATATATAGATCTTCAGGGAAGGTTTAAATGAATTTTCCAAACAGGACCTGTTATATCTAGTTTCTCATCTCTGAATATGTGTACATTATATATAAATGTACCGGGTAACTTCCCATATATTTTTAGCATATATCCCTAAGCAGTGTTTCGTAATTTACAACATAGTATTCCAAAGTTATGTTTTCTTAGAGAGTAGGATGCTGTTGCATCTCTTTCTCTCTCTCTTCCTCATGAATCCCTAAAAAGGGGTGAGGGAGAAAATACTAACTGACAACCGCATCATTGGCCAAAGCACTCCATCTTTGTGTATCTCTCTATTTTTGTGTATCCCCTGGTGGACTAATTATCGTGATGTAGCCAGTGGCGTAGTGAGAGTGGCTGGGCGACGGGGGCAATGATATCAATGAATCTCGTCATTGACTAACTCAGCGGAACACCCCATTTGTTTGGCGCATAGCATATACATGTTTTGGGCACTATATCAAAGTGTGTTTTTCATAATAATGGTCTTGTCATTGGACATATCATACATATTGTAACATATATTAGACGCATCGTATAATCTTTATGTTTGGAAGTCAAAGGTTTCACAGAAAAATGCGATGTCAATGAATCTCGTCATTAATTAACTCAGTGGAACACCATATGTGTTTGTCGGAGAGTATATAGATGTTTTGGGCTCTGTATCATTTTTTTTTTCTTCATAATACTAGTCTGGTCCTTGGACATATCATACATATTGTAACACAGATGGTTTATATTAGACGGGTTGTATAATGTTTGGAAGTGAAAGTTTTCACAGAAAAATGCAATACACACAAGTTTAAACTTATTCAGTGTAACGTGTACTTGAGTAGCTCCTGCTTTATTAAACTAGCTGTTGCAAACAGTTTTCCCCAAAAATACAATCTTAGAAAAAAATATATTAGGTGTTATTTTTATAAGTAATTTTATTAAAAGTGTGTAACAGTAATTGTTCACTTCTAATCGAATCATAATTCGAACATTACTTCGCTAAACTGATGTAAGGTAAAGGTATTACATAAATCCAACAAAAAAAATAATTTTGGTCCAAATAATCTTGTAATTTAGTAACTCAGTAAATATAGTTATGAAAATTAAATTCAGTTGATTTTTAGAGGGGTGTCTTTCATTTATAATATAGTTATATATATCGAGATAGCTAAGTACCTACAATTGTGAGATCGTGTTCTCGAATCTCAGCACTGTTGCTAGTTATATTTGCGAGTGTCCTTGTGGAAACCACTGTATCTCGAGTATTCCTCTTCACACATATGTGTAATTGGGTACCGGAGATATATAATATGTCGACCTGGCGATATCTAGGTTGCCGCCATACTGGTGGGTGGGTGCTGCCTGGTGGTTG
>JAODAI010186742.1:0-10687 GCA_027575025.1 Scotoplanes globosa | reverse complement strand
GAAAGTGTTTTAAAGGTAACAATGCAGGCATTTCACTCTAGTCTTAGGCTAGATGTGTAAATTTAATTAGCCTAGGCGTAGTGCGCTTTCTGAACTCCATACAGCTTCCGAACTTCATACAGCGCGTAGCTGGGGAGTACTCGCAAGAAGTAAAGGAATGCGCCAACTTAACATTATGCATTTGTGAATTATCTTCTCATATTAGGAGGCTTTTATCGTATTACAGTCAATGCAGCGGACCTCAATGGGACTTGACCATACCGAATATATAAACAACGTGTCCGTCTCTTTGCCACAAATTATCTCTAGGCCTTGATATAATAGACACTGTATTGAGATTCAGTCGCATTGCGACTCTTGTTTATGTCGTGGTGGTTGGGTGTTGCGTGGTTGGGGTTGATTGCACGGCGTAGCGCGCTTTCCGAACTCCATACAGCGCGTTGCACATTCCCATCTCCATACAGTGCGTAGCGCGCTTTCCGAACTCCAGTGCGTAGCGCGCTTTCCGAACTCCATACAGTGCTTAGCGCGCTTTCCAAGGAATGCGCCAAGTGTCTCAAGTCCCTTTTTATCTGTGTTTGGGGTTGCGTGGTCGGCGGGGATTGATTGCACGGCGCATAGTGCATACCGAACTGCATACAGCGCGTAGCACGCTTTCCGAACTCCATACAGCGCGTAGCTTCCGAACTCCAAACCGAACTCCATACAGCGCGTAACGCATCCCGAACTCCATACAGCACGTAGCGCCCATTCCGAACTCCATACAGCACGTAGCGCCCATTCCGAACTCCATAGGACGCGTAGTGCATTCCGAACTCCATACAGCGCATAGCGCACTTTCCGAACTCCATAGAGTGCGTAGTGCGCTTTCTGAACTCCATACAGCGCGTACCATGCTTTCCTACAGTGTGTAGCACGCTTTCCGAATTCCATACAGCGCTTTTCGAACTCCATTACAGCGCGTAGTGCGCTTTCTGAACTCCATACAAACTTCATACAGTGCGTAGCTGGGGAGTACTCGCAAGAAGTAAAGGAATGCGCCAAGCGTCTCAAGTCAGAGGGTAATTATGGTTTCCTTCATTGTGGAAGTGGGGGTGAGGGACAAGGGTCAACCACTTTGGTCACCTCAAAATAAGAATCGAAAGGGGCAAGGCCAAAATGACCAGGGCAGACAGTTGTAACCACGAAGGGGCACCTCATAGCACAGAAAGTCAATGCAAAATTTGGCCTTCGGTATACAATTACTTTGGAGGACATCAAGGGCACAGAGGCCATGGCTTTCGGTGCCTCCGGTTATTTAGAGCCCTGCGCACCCCCTTTTTTTATCTTTTTCTAGATGGGTTTGCGTGGTCGGCGGTCAGTCATTTAACGTCCTAATACGATGGATACCCTGAACAGGTTTAGCCTATGAACTGACATAATTACCTGGTGTGGTCACTGCCATAGAGCTACATTGTAATTGACCTGGAAGGCTAATTTAATGTCACAACACTATAAAGCGAAGGCCAAATCAGGAAAAGCAAAAGCTTTTAAATTACAACATGCCATCTAATTCAAATGGATTTTTGGAATTTGAGAAAGTACAGGCCCGACCCGGGATTCAATTGCTGAGCTTCATAGCCTCTAGATCCACCAACCTTCACAGCCTCTAGATCGACCAACATTCACAGCGACTGGACTTAAGATCGCATGTTCCAGTGGCTCCAACTGTATCTGGTATCAAAGTCTTTGGGAAATTAACCTTGTTGTTGAATTAAGGTCATGATGTAATATGGTCAACGGGCTAGTTATTTGTCCCAATTTAAGTTGGGTAGGTATTCTTTAGTGGAAATTAATAATTGTTAAAGCGCCAAAATCCGCTATGCAAATTTATTTTATCCACCAATGCAAATTTATTTTATCCACTAATCTTTTTAGGTGCATTTGACTGGACCCCACACAAGGTGGAGTTGACTCTCTGGACCCACTATCACATTCATAACATGAAGCCGGAGCTACTCCAGAAGGCAACCAAAAAAGAAAAGAGGACATCAACGGACGCGGACGATGAAGAAACTACCAAGAGATTAAAGAAGTCTTGAAGCATTATGATGAAGCCGGAGCTACTCCAGAAGGCAACCAAACAAGCAAAGAGGACAACAACAGAAGCGGACGATGAAGAAACTACCAAGAGATTAAAGAAGTCTTGAAGCATTATGGTTACGATGCCAGGGTGTGTTTATTGTTACTGAAGGATAAACCTTTCTTACATGAAACAAATAATACGGGTTTGTGAATAAATACTATGCATACGTATGGGGATGATATATAATTGCTTGGACTTTACTAGTTAGTTTACACTTATTGGAGCATCAGTAACATAGCAGCATCCTAATATTCTTGGTATGGCCTGAAATACTACCTACAATGTAAATAATGATACTAATGAATTTTTGATCGATATCCAATTCATATTGTAGTTTAGTTTTAATCTTATGCAGCAGCTCTTTTGTAATTGGGGCAAGCAGTACTTCAAAAAAATTTACCATAACTTTCATCATGACAAAGAATTATTTATGCAAATGAGTTCACACCATGCTATACAGAAAACGCTTGGTGCGAAGATGGATTTTTGTAAATCAAATGTTTATAAACCAAGAATTTGATTAATATATCTTTACCGTAACTTTCATCATGGCAAATGATTATTCATAATTATGCAAATGAGTATGGATGGAAATCGAACCATCTTTGCAATGTTTAGAGTAAACTCCCAACCACAAGTTTGCTGCATATCATTTACTATCAATGAAAATTAATTAAAAACCTGTATTATTTGTCATAATTTCAAAGTCAACTTGCAGGTGGATACTTTAGTAACTTGGCCCTATTTTGAACATCAAGGTTATAATATCGCCCACCCTGGATTCAACCGCCCAACCTTTCAATTACAGCACTGTGGCTCTGGACCGATCACGTATTGTTGTTTAATTTACATCATTACGAAAGTGTGTCAATTTGTTGGGATCTTCAATTCGTTGGATGTTTGGCATGAAGTTTTAATTCATTGATCCACATTCCCAATGCTCTCCTGTCCACCCAGAGAGTAGGACGACACACCATTATTTCATCCTATGCCCACCCCCATTACCAGAAAGTATGACCTACCATTTCATCATAATGTACCTCCGTGTATTCCAATGGTAAATATATACATGGATCTGACGTATTCATAGCGAAAGGGGCCAATAATTGGTATTGAGATAATTTTGCCAGGTGGACTCTATCGACCAATGTTAATTAAAATATTTTTAAATGAATCGTTCCAGAATAATATACCGTTTATTTTAACCACCTCATTTCGGGTCAAAATCGTGATTATTTCACACCAAATTCCAGCATTTTTTGGGAATCCCACTACAAACCTTGTTTGATCGATATTTTGTCAAGAACTAGCTAAATTCTTCCGTATATATAGTCCACCCAGCTAAAGTATCTTATTACCCAGTAATTTTACACCTAGATGCATGTTGTATATTATAACATAATTTTCAAGAGAATATTCTATACATTGATTAAGTCAGTTTCCTGGTAACCGCGGGGGACTATAAATGTGTCCTTTAAAATTGAGGAGCTGAAAGCCATAGTGGAGGGATAACCAACATTTAAACAATTTGTGAGAAACTATTTGAACATTTTGCATAAATTGATAAATGAAGTCATGTACCTTATTATTTTCATGAACTTGTTTGGACTCTTTTGTATAATATGGGTTGGTTGTATGTCCAAATGTTATCGACATTGTATAATATGGAATAGTCCAAATGTTATTGACATTGTATAATATGGGTTGGTTGTATGTCCAAATTTTATAGACAATAAAAATGTTGGTTAACACACCCAGTATGGCTCTCAGCATAACATGTACATAATACCATTTTATAAATGTGACATATATCCTGACTTTTATTATCAAGCCACGGGTTGGATTCTAAAAACATGGTCCAAATACAGTTAGAACTTCAATTAGTTAAATTTTTCATGGTAATGGACAAACCAAGTATTCTTCTATTTAATTATTGTCTACATAATTTTCATTACGGTCATTTCTAAAGCAACAGAGCGGACATCTTAAATTATTTGCGGCGGCAAACCATTCCCCACAATTAATTTAACAAAATTCTCAAACGGACAGAATAGGGAGAAACATGCATCACCCTAACACGATATGATGAACTGTCTAGATATTAATATCCTGGTGCAGTGCTTCCTGCTGTTCTTGGTAGAGGATGACAGTTCTCACATGACCTTCATTTCCAAGACGATCCCTTTGGGTTGGCCAACTGGCTTAGGTCGCAGCACTTTCTTCATTCTCATCTGAAGACAATGGAAATAAAGAACAATGGATTGTAATAATAAGAGGTTTGTGGATGTAATTTCATAGTGTTTAGAATTATTATATAAAATATGCTTGCTATTGGCATAACTATTGCTGATTGGTTGATTAACAGACGACGATTGACTGTTCACAATAATATAAATTACATCACGTGACATAAACGTCACATGACATAATTCAAACGCAGCAAAAGCTCTATAATTGGGCTAATACGACAATGGAAACTAGGGAGAGATAATTTCCTAACCACACATCAGCATCGATGCTACAAAAAGATGGACAGACCGCCATTTAACGTCCTAATCATATACCCCTAGCCACGATCCTCCAATTTAACTTCCTGCCAGCTGTCTTACAATCCCTCTAAGAATCCTTCCATGTCAAACTTTGTCCCTTCCACATGCCCAGCCAATATCATACTGCGTCCCTTACCAGTAAGACTTCTGGAAAATACAATATTGACTAGAACGTATTAGAATAACACTGTTTCTACCTACCAAATCGGGCTTGGCGGCAGTAGTCCTGTGCGACAATTTTTGCACACAAACGAGTATAACACAAGGTAAAAAACACTGTTTTGTCCGACGATGCTAATTATCTTTTCAAACTAAATCTGACTTAGTAGCGTAGTCATGTGGGTTACCATTGTATAGTGTTTCTGCACTTGTACCACCATTCTTGGCCACAGCATCTTCAAACTTTGTTGCATTTCACAGCATTTACCAGAAGTTACAAATCTTAACTAACAAGGTCATGCGGGCTGTCAATTGTGACAAGTGTGTTAACTGTGGCAAGTGTGTGAAAGGTTGTTGTGTACAATTCCAAATTGTTATATCGGATGTACGTACATATTGGCACTTGATATCGAGACCACCAGAAACGGTGCACTACTGCCAGAACAATTCAATTAATGGTCCTGCCTCAAAATTTCAATTAACAATATTTTAATAGCACCAGACAAAGCCTTCGGACACTTGAGAATTGGTTAGCAACATCAGGAACATATATATTAATGTTTTAAGTGACCAAAGTTTATTTATGAAATTGTCCAATTCACATACAAAGTAGATACAGATTAGGTTAACCTCTGTTAACACTTTCAACACCCAAAAAGTAAACACTTTGCAAGGGATAAATTAGTGGGGCTTGCATTGTAATTTGTGACACAAAATGGTGCTATTGCGAATCAAATTCGATTTTGAAGTGCATGGTGATTTCTTGTATAATTTTTGGTGCCTCTGTACATTGTAAAATAGCCTAGCAGGTATTTTATTAATGAAACCCTGACCATTCACTAATATACGAGCCAAAGAGGTATCATCATGAAAATCAATAGATTCCCAAAACGCCCGTAAATCCGTCATGTACCAAATATCAACTCAATATATTGTATTCACCACCCACTAATTAATATACATGGGATCGCCACCGAAAACAGATAAGGGCTTCCTTCACAGGCAAATTAGCCTAGCATCTAGCCTATCAATATTTTACGAATAAAGCCCCGCCCACTCATTAATATGCGAGTTATGAACGTTAAATCAATAGACTTCCTAAACAGACCCGCAGAGCAGCCCTATACCAAATCTCAACCAGACATACGTTTATTGCAATTTTCGCGAGGGGGGTGCACTCATTAATATGCAAGGTATCATCGTCAAAATCAATAGGCTTCCTAATCGACCCGCAAAACATCCCTGTACCAAATATCAACTCATCTGACCTACGGTTATTTCATTGAGCTATCAAGTTCATGAGCCATTTCTTGCAATTTTTGCAATAATCCTCCCACTCATTAATATGCAAGGTATCATTATTACACTCAATAGGCTTACTAACCGACCCGCAGAGAAGCACTGTACCAAATATGAGCTCAATCCAGGATACAGCTATTGAGATATCGTGTTCACATGCCGTTTCTTGATATTTTCGCAATACGCTCCCGCCCACTCATTACTATGCGATGTATCATCGTTAAAATCAATAGACTTCCTAACCGACTCTCATGGCATTCACGTACCAAATATAAACTTGACATGCGGTTGTTGAGATATTGTGTGAACGAGCAATTTACTCAGATTTTTGCAATAAGCTCCGCCCCCCACTCATTAATATGAGAGGTATCAGCTGCCAACGTTTTATGAAATACAATGTATCCCACAGTTGTCATTCTTCTCCAATGAATATATATATAAATAGTGTGAAAATGAGCTTATGATACCACCACATGGTAAATTTCCATTAACATTGTCAAAAATCAATAGGCTTTCTAGCCGGCCTGCATGGCATCCCTGTATCAAATATCAACTTAATCCGACTTATGGTTATTGAGATATCATGTTAAACGAGACATTTCTTTTGAGAGTTTCGCAATAAGCCCCCGCCCACTACATAAATATGCGAGGTATCATCATCAAAATCAACAGGCTTCCTAACCGACCTGCAAGGCATTCGTGTATCAAATATCAACTTAATCCGACTTACGGTTATTGAGATATCGTGTTAACGAGCCGGGCGTCACACATCCACACACACCGGAGTGAAAGCATAGATTTCTTGTTAACAAGAAATACAGAAACACATTTTTTAGACTGCATGCAAATGATGATATCCGCCATGATTCAGTCAAAGTTATTGGGATTATAATACCTATAAACATGACTGAAATGAAACCACTACCTACACAAAGTTGTTAATCAAAATGTGGTAATTGCTAGCCAATTTTGATTAGCAGTTACGCATCGGAACTGCTAATCAATTCTCCCGCACTAATTTATCCCTTGCTTTGAAAGTTTGTATTTATGCACCGGCTACCCCCTATCCGGGCATAGCGGGGACTGTAGCGGGATGTTATTTTCACAATGTGTGTTTCTTCCCCGGCTACATTCATGAAATGTATGGGGCACTATTTTGTTGAAACATCCCCCGCTAGCATAGTATCCTGGCTCTACATTCTACTCGTCTGGCTAACATCAGCGAGTCGGACCTCTTATCAATTGAAAATTGGAGAATAGGTTGAGGCCGTTTCGGTGCCAAGGCCTCTAGTCATTCGCTTTTACCAGATACAATTATGTCCTTCCCCTTTCAACTCCTACGTCATATGAGCCACCCAAAGCCTTGGATGTATAAAAGTTAGAGCCACTGGGGTATCAATTGGATGGCCACTCAACGTAAAACTGTAATTTACAAGTTTTTAGACTTTTCCCATTACGTTGATCTCTTAGCATTGTAGAAATAAATAAGCAAGTCCAATGATCAATCAACTGAGCCGGCACTACGAATAGCTAGCCTAAGCCTACACATTGGGGGTACATTCAAACTTCTGGCCTCGCAAACACAAGTCCAATGCTCTTATCAACGGAGCAAACCAGCCGGCATTACAAAGGCTTAGGCTAGCCTAACACATTGGGGGTATATAAAATAATTAACCCAATCAGCCAATCACTCACCATCACCATCACCGTCTTCATCCTCCTCCTCATCCTCCTCGTCATCCTCGTCATCTTCATCATCCGTACTGAATGTATTGTCAGGGATGTCGTAGATACGGACAACGGGCTGGGAATGAAGGAAATATTAAGAATGGACTGATTAATAATTAGGTTTCCGGGCCCTTTGCATGCATTTATGTAGAGTCTTCATCATCATCTGGAGCCGTATTCATAAAGCTTGCATACGCAACGTAATTTTCCCTACGTTATATTCTCAAAAGTATTTTATTATTTTGTTTTGATTTTGTTTTTTTGTGACCGTATTTAAACGTAACGGCAGGCGAAACGTTGGTTTTGTTGTTAAATTTTGTTCGAAGCAATGGCACTTTACCTATCTAAGAAAATAATGAGTATTTCAAATCAAGATAGGCAAAAATATAGGCTAAACGATACAGACAGATATATATGATACAAACGAGACAAACATAAAAAAGGAATGACCACCCGGGATAACTCCCTACTCTTTGCGAAAAGATGACCAGACTTACGAGGCAGGAGACATTGAGATCCTTCCCCAGAACCGCCATTTTACGTCCTCATCCGATGGACTTACGAGACAGAATAGATTGAGCCCCGTGACTGCAGTTTTATGTCCCCCTCACCAGGTTTAGCCTATGAACCGACATAGTTACCAGGGTGTGGCCGCTGCCATATAGACAGCTACTGGCAGCCACTGGTAAGAGTTGAGTGGTTGTGGAGGACCAGCTGCCAGTCCATCCCGACACAGTTGCGGTTAACTGCTACATAATTAACTGCTTCAGAAAGGTACTACCTCTCACGCACACTCCAAGGACAACACCATTTAGAGTAAATATGTGGCCTATTATAGTATGCCAGCAGTAACTATGTGGGTGGCACCGGGCTACTCAATTTAGAGGAATCAGGAGTAAAGGACAGGCTGTACTTCTGCTGAGAAATGTAACTAAAACATGAGACATTTATTGTATCCTATTGAACGTTGTGGATAAATTAGGACAAAGTGGGGATAACCATGGGGGTCGGGGAGTTTCCTCACAGCCACTTTAGAGCCGCCACTGCATGACAGTATTTCTGAACGAGATCCCAAACAACAGGATTTTCCAAACATAGCTAAATCACAAAAGTCAAGTTAGCTATTGATTTTGATGTCTCGCTTAAAAACGGAGGAGTACTTTATCAACCCGTATCATCACCAGTCAGGGACATATATACAAATGAATTCCTTGTCACAGGAAAACATCCTACAATTCCCATGTTTGAGCACTATCTGAACAATTATACAGTATACAGGTAGCTTTGTTAAAGTAGATGTCATATCGTACAGTAGTTCATACCCATCACATCAAACATGTAAATGACAAATAAGTCGCAGTACATTGCAATTAAATAACAATGTAAATATAGAGTTTATACACAGTAAACCATCAAGTGGCTGTTTTCGGTATTACTCATGACCATTTTATTATGTATTCACTGATACTATGTAGATACACGGGCACACCCAGGCATTTTATACTCGCAGCCATTGCTGCCCTAAAATCATACCTTCAGCTATAAGGAGCGCCAGCGCGCTCGCGCTCCAAGGCGCTCCTGAAAAGTGCGCAGGAGAGCAATTGATTGCTCTCCTAAAAGAATTTGTTTTGGGGTATTATTTTCTTCTGGGGGTCAAACTCATGTTACTATGCTAATATTGGTCACAAATCGCAATGTGATATTAATTATATGTAATCTGTTACATTGTGCCCTATTGTGCTAGAAATATAGACCAGAACAAAATGTGTGAAATGTTCAGGAGAGCGAAAAGCTCTCCTTAATCTCCCAGGAGCTCAATTTGCAGCTCTCCTCAGATTCTCATACGTGAAGGTCTGATGCAATACAACTAAATAACAATTTAAAAATAGTGTTTATGATATGTGGGGATGAACTTCCGGTATTACTCACCATTTTTTTATATTCACTGATATTGATAACTGGATGTGTATTGTGTACACCCATTTTTTATTAAATACTGACAACTCTGCCCTATTTTTAATTAACGGAATAATGTAAAAATAGAGTTTATTACTACCACGTTGCCCAGTGAGTAGCGTGTTCCCGGTATTAAGCACCATTGTATGATACACTCGACTCGGTCTCAATGGTCTCACTGATATTAAACAGGATGTATTTTGTGGACACCCAATTTTATTATAATCACACCCATTTAACCTAATATAAAATGAGTGGAACTATGAATGGTACTCGTCAACATTTTCACAAGTGTACAGTATAATTTTTATAGTTCAACTTGACATTCTGATCATTCCAACAGTTTCGCTGACACATCGTGGTGAATGTCACATAGGCTAACTGTGTTTGGAGGGCACTGTTCTGTAAAGTCAAGACTTCAAAGGCAGTCAATTGTATTAATTAACCAAATATGTTAAAATGTTATAAATATATGATTCTATTTGAAAAATTGCAATTAGTTTGACGTAACACCAGGTCAAAATTTAAGGATAATTATCATGTTGCGAAAAAGAAGTCACAAAGTTTACTTTAGGATGTGTTCTGGTATAGCAGCAATCTGAAATGGGTATTTCCCATTTGTATTTACCAAGACAAGATAGTATCAAGACAAGATAGTATGGAACTATGAATGGTACTCATCAACATTTTCACGAGTGTACAGTATAATTTTTATAGTTCAACTTGACATTCTGATCATTCCAACAGTTTCGATGACACATCCTGGTGAATGTCACATAGGCTAACTGTGTTTAGAGGGCACTGTTCTGTAAAGTCAAGACTTCAAAGGCAGTCAATTGTATTAATTAACCAAATATGTTAAAATGTTATA
>JAODAI010186631.1:0-10688 GCA_027575025.1 Scotoplanes globosa | reverse complement strand
GTGCCCAAATTCTCATGTAATTCTCATGAGATCTCACGAGAATAACATGAGAATTACATGAGAAATTTTCATAAGGGTGTATACTTTAAAATTATAATTAAATATTGTATTCAACCCGACAAGCGTTTTAGGTTATTCAAACAAGCCAAAATATTCGCCAACAAACAAGTTGGCGACAATAGCCCGATTGTCTCTTGGACAAAGTCGCCATAATTTGTAACAATTGCAAAATATGAAATTCTGTCTAACAAATGGGAGACATGTGTATCAACCCAACGACACCGACCAGTGCGTGTGGTGGTCTGAAGGAATGTTGCCAGGCGATACATTCCGTCGTGGAGAACAATGGGTCCTATCCACCATGAGCAACAACAAGTTTAGGTAAAAAACCCATGAAATTACAACGATTTTAATGTCACAAAGCGAGCCCGTTTATAGTTTTACAATGTGCATGGTACGTTGCAGTATCATACCAAGGTATATTAACTGTCTCTAGTACAGCTATGTATTCAGCCACCACACACCGTGTTATAATTACATGAAATATCGGATCTTGCATGCTTGGCCTAATTGGTACTGAACGCATTCCTAGGATGGTTTCGTACAACATCTGTGCGAGCTTAGTCCGACCTTGCGTAGCTGTAGTCAGGCTGTGGACGTCCCACCTAAGATACCCAGGGAGCTGGGCTCGGCGGCCGACTGAGTTGATGCATATTTCAGCCAACTTCAAATTGATCCTGACAGCTTCCCGTGACGTCACCGTTGAGGGTAAGAGGCACAGATCAAAGTACTCCTCGTATATATCCTGCTATTCTCACAGTCGTGCGACAGTCTTACAAATACAAGTTATACACTGATTTGCGCCAAACACTATTTGCATAAGAAACTCTTCTACAAGGAACTAGTACTATTACGCCCACAAAATTAGAAATAAATCCTTTGAAAATCATTAAGAATCTCCATCATTTTTAATATGAAAATCGTAATAAATGACTTATTTTGCAGTGTAATATGTTCAGCGTGCTGTACTTTGATGGTAATACATCACTATTTTAATCCCAACACCTAAAAATAAGATTGCCAATCAACATATGATGATCTCCATTTACACAAGCTATACACTTTCAGTACACATACACTGGAATTTAGGAAAATGTTAGTACTAATGCCAATCATCCATATAGTTTCTTAGGAAATTGAATGCAACGTAATTAATGTTTTCGAGAAAATTACATTTAGTTTTAACTTTATATCAACCAGAATATAATACCTCCAGTAGAAAATGGAAACATCTTTCCTCCTATTTCCCAGTTCAACGTGGTCGATATTTCTGTTCATTGCATATAATTATTTTTTCCTGTTTTTTATCGGTCTTCCTATAAGGTATTACATCAGGTATCCAGTAGTTGTAGTAATTGGTATTCAACAACATTTCTATTCTGTTCGACCCGGAAACAAATTTTTTTCTAGTCGAATCGAGGGTAATTTGCACACCAACAATGCCAATTATATGTTGTAGAGCAATCACATCACTGCTGAAAATGGACGATGCTCAGCGGGCCACGGCCCTTGTCGAAAATCATACATTGTCAAGTCGGATTATGAAAGCCCGATATCGATTACGTAGGAGGGATGAAAAATTGGAGAAATTTGTTTTCTAATTAATTTCCTTTTTCGAAAATGTTGTCAATATGCGAATTATCCTCGATTCGCCTAGTAATACAAATCTCGCGACCCAGACATGCGATGTCAGGCCCGGCTGTTGTATTCCTGTCCAAAGGTTAAATTATGATATTATCGATATGGTTTTGTTATCACCCAAAAGTGTGTACGTGACATTTTATGGTATTCAGTATCTTCTTGACTGGTATATACATTTGAATATTGATACATGTTGTATCTATGATGGTTAGTATATACTATATATAGGCCTATGTGTATAGCCTGACACCGCGAAGTGGACCTGATCTGTATATAAACGTATATAATGCCCTCTCAGACTTGCGTGGGCTGGACTTCTTGGCGTCAATATAATTATTGACTATTACACTATCGATGATTACCAACACTGATGTAGAATAATAAAAGTACACCCCATGTATTTTTTGTTCATTTCGGTATTCGAGGCTGATCATCCGTCAGCTGAAGAACAGGCTGAATAACAGGCTGAATAGCATCACGTATCGAAATACATTGCAAGTTTACAATGTAAAGTTTACTAAAAATGGATAATTTCATATTATTTCCTTCACTTGATAAAACGCGATGAAGTTATGACGCTTCGCTTTGATGTAGTCAATATTTTAAACTATACAACCCCACAGAGCGATGATGACTAGTCCTTAGTGGCCCCAACTCTCAGTCAACAATATACATTAAATTGTATCTTACATGTACATATATCAACGGCTTTATTATTTTCGTTCAAAGGACCACGACACCTAATCAATCCATCGAGGAATAATGCATTGACACCCGGTAGATTACTTGTACAGTGGCATATGACACCAGCTATCTTAGTTCATAGTACCATAACTGGACAAAGATTTGAGGGTCGGACACTGTAACATTTATTTTTCAAAGGTACTTTGGTGGCTTACACAACCCCTGCGTTGAAAGGGGTCAGGAAAACTAGTCATTCAATCATTCGAAGTAGAATACGTACATGTACATCAAATTCAATATAATCTTCACAGCATTTGACTAACGGTGTCCTTTCTATTTTCTTTACCATTTCAGGATTTATGGCTCCGTTTCGCCTCCGTCTTTCATCACATATGAGACGAACCGCCCTCAGCTACAGGTATATCCATGGATGAAGATGGTCGAAACGGCCTGATAATTTTGCGGCAGCCCGTGATAATTTCTACGACGTCACAAATCAGAAGAAGCGGCAACGGCAGGTCGCTCAAGACCCCGCACTCGCCACTGAAAGCGTTGGAGTCAGTGTCGGGGCCACAAGCCCTTGATAACGACTACTGCGATCTACCGCCGACCAAGGACTCGCCCAGGAACAACAACACCACCAACTCGCAGTCGTCGATCCATTCAATCGTAGCCGATGACCTGAGGTCATCCAACAGGTCACACAAGTCAAAGTTCATTATCGTACCGGCGTCCGAGAAGTCGCCCAAAGCTGCCGTCAAGGTCCTGAAAGTTGTGACGCGGGAACCCAGTCGGAGTAGTGATACTACTGCGGGCAGTCACACGCCCCTCCACGTAGAGGGTAAAGGGGCGGACCTATGTTCTTACTGCGGTCTTTGTCGATGTGAACGGTGTAGGGCCAGCAACAGACTGCCGACCAGCTGGCTGTGTAGCTCGCAGTGCTGCCAGTGCGCCCCGGAAAAGTGTCTGGAGCAGTGTACGTGCGTGTGCTGTATACAGGGACTATTTTATCACTGTGCGGAGGACACGGAGGACGATTATCGGTACGCGGATGAGCCCTGTTCCTGTAACGGTCACAAGCGCTGTCTTCGTTTTACTGGTATGGGAATACTTTCACTAACGTTACCCTGCCTGTTGTGTTACTGGCCGGGTCGTGCCTGCTTGGAATGCTTAAGACTGTGTAAGGCACAGGGACGTAAAGGCTGCGAATGTGTAGACAATAATAAACCGGTGAACGTATAGTTGCAGTTAAAACAAGAAGAGTAATTATGAGAGAGAGACTAAATTTCTAACTTAAAAGTCGTTTTATCAGAGATTATATTTTACAGTCTATGTGTTTATGAAGGTCACGTGTCAGTTGACGGATGAAGATATAGTTACCATGGTACTAGATACTGTCAATTTGATTCATCTTTGGATGGCAGTTGCTGCACAGTATCTTCACTGTGGTGAAGGTGACGACTGTGCTGCTGGTTGGACTGAAGTTGGCGGCCATTATTTTGGTGACGTCACGTCACGCGGAAGGCACAGGGCAAGCTGCGCAGATCATGTCAATTCAAATATGACGACGCCCTGTCTCGCCACTGAAACGGGAAATCATCATAATATAAGAACGTTTAACCATCGAACTATTCCAGTCAGGTGATCGTCACCTGATACAGAAGTAGATCATGAAATGTTGAGAAAGAACATTGTCAGAATCATGTGATATTAAAGATGGATGTCGCAATGACGTCACAGTATCTATTGATGTGACGTCACTACGACCTCGGTACAGGTGTACAACTAATGTGTGACTGAAAATAGCACACAAGTTAAGATATCACGTTTTGTTTTGGAATGTCCCACCGACCTCTATGATACAACGTGCCCATTGGCCAGCGTCACTGGCCAATCGTAATGTAGCGGCCATCTTACAGGTAAAAAAGGATGTAAATTTTAAATTAAAATAGACTATAATGCTAGCGTTGTTGTCACATATTATGTGTGGCATTGTAAGGATGTAAGATGGTTCCGGTGCCCATAGTAGGCTATTAAATGTTAAGATGACCAGTGGTCACGTAGAGGTCGGTGGGTACAACTTAATGTCACAAGTCGGTTCTATCGCAAACAGAAAATATTTCTCTGAGCTATTGTTTGCTGTCTGGTAATAGCATTTTGGACTCATTAGGCAATTGGTAGGTATGCATATTCATGTCAATTCTCTACGGGACATTCTGATTGGCTTAGCTAATACCATGGACCCAGAAGTTACAATGGAAGACACACCCACCACACACAGTCAATTTAGCTAGATGAATAGCGCATTTGATTTTCAATGATCACATGGTTGTAGCTAGTTGCTCCCCTTTTCCGAGTTGTGTGACAAGCCAAATATCCAATAATTAGATAAACCAAGTTTTTTATTAGATAATTCCAAGTTTTCTTACTGTTGAACTTGGTTTATCGAATTTAAAAAGTTGGTTTAAGAATTTAAAAACTTGGTTTATTTAATAAAACAACCTTGTTTATCGAATCGAATATCTTTGTTTATCAAATAAAAAACTTGGTTGATCGAATCGAAAAACTTGGTTTATCGATCAAAAAACTTGTTGTATTGAATACAAAAAAATTGGTTTATCGCTGAAAAACGTGGATTATCCACTTACAAACCCGGATTATGAACTGACAAACTAGGTAAAGATCTAATAATTGAACATCTGGCCTGCCATAGTTGCGTCTCAGTCTATGTTAGTATATAATTATAATTTACAATAATAATCCAAGACGATTTATCTGTTCCATCCGTTGTCCTCCCCGATTGATGTTCAGTGTATGCAATTGAAGCGTGACTAGGAAAAAGTCCGGAGGAGGACAGCGTTCATTGAATCACAGAGTTATAAATGAGCCATTCAAATAAATCCATCAATACCCATTGTTCCCAACTTACAAAAATGTTGACAAACTGTTGGTACTATCCAAAATGTTACAAATTTGCCACTAAATACAATCGCTTATATATATATATATATATAGTCATATATATATAGTCATATATATATAGTCATATATATATATATATATATTAAAAAATATCCTAATTATGTCAGCCATACCCTGGAAATGTTTCTGCCAATATATTGTAGAGATTATTCATCTGCGTTTTAAAATTTTGAGCTATCATGATAGATTGTTGTTTACCTACTTCAATTAGTTTGAATTATAATCTGCACGTGACGTCATTTCACCAAATTTAGCAGTAATATACTATACTGGTGATCCCTTGACTAAGAAATAATCATTGCTGATTGGGTGTGAACAGCACACGACGTCGTGTGTACATATCATCATCGTCCACGTATGTTTATATGTAGACCATCAAAAAGGTCTATAGAATCATTATTAATAATGAATTAATGTGGCATAGTATAGAAGCCTACAGGTGACATCGCTGTCATGCAATCTCGATCCGTGCATATCAACAGGACTATTACTGAATAATATAATATTGAGTAAAGTGTAAACTGTATGGAGTATCAATCATATACCCGAATAATTAATGTACTAATATATTAAATTAATATCATGGACGAGACCAGATTAAAATACATTTTATGATTGTGAATGATGGGTTGCTTACAATCTTGAATTCTGGAATTAGAGATTATAAAATGTCTTTGTATTTTTAAACTGTACACTGACTATTGATTTAGTAATACGCCGACAATGTATCTTGGCATTGCACCAAGGGTATATTGATCGAAGTATAGTAAGATCTACCATAGGCTCTCAGAGCTGGCTACCAATATCATACCACCAATGAACTGATAGAGATTCAATTCAATTGAAAAACGAACAATAACGGTGATTCAATTTAATTTGTTACAATTTTATACTTATCTAGGCTATATGTACCTCAATTTACAAACTGCTTATCTCAAGAGCTGCTTTGATCAATGCTGGTTGGGTCACACTGAATATTACTTGAAAAAACGCGACTACAAATATATCTTCTCAGTTTTATGTTCAGCTGTTGAAGAGGTGTAATCAACAATCCACGGTTCTGCAACTGTTTATTGGTACGAAATCCCTGCGTGTCTGATATCATTGAACCAAATACATGTAGCCAATATGCAACCATTCCGTGAATTTGGTATACTATTGGCCCAAACTGGTATATACGTGGCTCTGGGTGGCTCGTCCAACTTTGTTGTTTAAAATATCCAAGAAACCTAATCACTAAATCTCTGACCATTGTCATGGTTCCATATTAGAAACCCTTTCGACCATATGATATTATCTTTACTGTTCATTTCCCAGTGTGGTTTGTGATCGCAAGGTCAGGAGTTCGAATATGGAGTTATGATGACTGGTGGCTCTAACTGGTTTATCAAAGGCTTTGGGTGGCTCATAATACCTCTGCGTTGAAAAGGATCAGAAGCATTATCAATCAATCGGTGTTTATAACTGGTATACCAGATGATTTGATAGGCCCTATAGGACCCAGTTGTTAAAAAATAGAGCATGAAATTAACCAATCTATCAATTATTTTACTGAATAAAATTAAAATATACAGTGTTTATCATCACTTTGATTTGATAGAATCATACAGAACTTTGTACTCTTTGCAGTTTGCACCGAAAATGTTTGTTCATAAACATTATTTTTATTCAATTATTGATGACAATTCTAATTAGATTATCCAGCATCCTGCATGCAGACAGCCAGACAGTTGTATTGAAGAAAAACGAGCGAATACAGTTACTCATTACTGAAACGTACAACACATAATTCACCAAAGTAACATTGTATACGATAGGACTGGAATACATAGCCTAATTATGAAGGTTTTATGACATTTTAGTTAGACTTACCACAAGTCTTTTCATGTTGCCATGACAATGATTTATCTATATTTACTTTGTTCATGATGTTCACCGTCTGCCATCGAAGTTGGTGCATATAGAGATGATCGTGATGTTAGGTATCTGAAAGTTGTATAACCCTTAATAATAAACCCATATTCTCTTCTTGTCTGCAAGTACAACATTCACGGATATCTTCAAAATGGATGAAATTATGATGAATATTTACGTTATAAATTTGGCTGTCTTACTGAAATGTTTTCGGAGGAAGACCTTCAAGTTCACACTTTCATTACTCCTGATTGTATAACCGCCACATTATGTTGTTGTCTTTGAATAACCCATGAATAAATTTGAATTGTTAAATAGCGCCACTATACACTCTAGTAGGGACAATACGAAGGGCATTATACTTTCTTTATACGGCTATATATAACGGGCACACTCTACTTTTACTTCACCATATATTAAACTCCTCCAATCGCCATATTCAGGAGCTAATGGTCGGCCGCAATGGTGGTCAAGTTTTCAGTTTGTCAGTTATCAATGAGATTTGCTGGACTATGTGTATGTAGTATATCTACCATTACAATAATGGTATGGTGTACTGTTAGGTTGTTAACAGAACTTCAACTTTAACATATACCTGAACATAAACATATAATTATTACGTATTGCATGCTATAACTACATGGTATATGTGTGTATGTGTAACTAACTTTGTATGGGTGTGTTTGTACTGGTGCACATATACTGGACTATGTACCCATTGGTATAACTAGTGGTACTTATCCTGGTCTTCGGATACCATGGGGTAACTTACGTTTATTTTGAATATGCAGCAGTTCTATTTTGGTTGTATGATACGGGCATAGCAGTACCACATAAGCACATAATTTGTGTTAAGTTATATATGTAAATATACATAATGTACGTATATTATACAGTTATACAGTTAGGCATATATTTTAATAACACACAGCTGTATTGTAAACAGTTTGGTAAATGATCAAACTATTTCACAGAGATGCGGGATATTTGGTCACAATCTGGTACATAGCTCACAGGAGTTTGAATACAGAGTGATGATGATGATATCCCAGTGGCCATAACTGGTATATCGAAGGCTTTTTACATGAAAGTGGGCCATGGAACCTAATCAATCAATCCATCAATCCATCAATAAATCCAAAGCAAGCCCTAACACTCTAAAAATAGACTGATGAAATTTATTCGAATCCTGGCCGTGACATTAACCAGGTTTGTCTAGTAAATTCCACTGGCTTTGGTGCTATCATGTCCACGTGTGATCTGGTTGAATTTCACCAAACTGTTTTAGACCGCATAGCAACGTACAATGTTATAGCTTTGTGAATTTCCATCGGTATATCAACACACCCATTGACATGTATACAGTCTGCACAATCATCAGCACTGGCAATATTTATTATTTAAGAGTAAGTCAGTTGCCTGACAATATTTTCTGTAGGACAATCACAATTTCCGAAAAGAAAGATCTGTTATTGCCCTGTCGACCACTAAATCCGACTGAAACTTATCCCCTGGATCCAGAGAAAAAGTTTGACCAAGACAATGAGTGGATGTTGATTGGAACTCGTGTTAAAAATACAGCAATAGGTAGCCCGGAATACACACAGGGCCTATAATTATTGCTGCAATTTCAGCCATTCTTATGTATGATAAATTATGTTTATCCCAGTGGCTCTAACTGATATAACAAAGGCTTTGGGTGGCATCTGCATTGAAAAGGGCCAGGAAACCTATTCATGCATTGTTTTTTAAAAGCAGTAGCCTTGAATATCTACTGGGCAGCCTTGTTGTATCTATATACCAATATGTTTGTCGTGTAGATGACCAAGGAATGATTTTCAATGTAATATTGTTATGTGGTGAAAGTTTGGTATTTTAGGCCCCCGTCGTGGAACGTTCGTACCCCCACCACCACCACCCTGACGGGGAAAACCTGGTGACGCCATTGCTGATTATCTAAATTACTTACGCTGGGATTAGGTTAGGTGATCAGGGTATGGGATTATACAGCCATTGTGTGGAGATTATATTTGACCAATCATCGGATCCCTGCTGAAGAAGTATTCCGAGTCTAGGATATTTAGGCATATATTTATGTTCGCACTGTTCATGTTTCAACTGTTTCAAGTTTCTGCGATATTTTATGGTTTTAAGTTTACAGTTAATGGCAGAAGTTGTGTTGTATAGTTTGATATTTACTTTTTTTAAAACAAGGTGCAATGTTTAAGAAGCTCTGTTCATTATTAATGTATGCGTACGATAAGGAAACATTTAAGTATAATACTATAGACATGGGAGCAAGTTGTATTGTTTGTGTGCTTCGGTATAAGCGTGGCAGTATAAGAGCATGGATTGATTTCACAGCGGCATAGATATTTTGGCCAGTATATGTCCTCTATAGAAAATTATACTGTATTCAATGGAAAATGTCGTTGCTGTAATCATTGTATTGCTTAAAGCACAACCTGGAAATTACTACCGGTTTATAAAATGTTCTCTAAAATAGTAATTTCCTGGGAATAGCAAGTCCATGGTAAATGGTGAAGACATTACGTGCTATCTGTATGCTGTGTGCAGCAAACTTTATAATTGACTTTATAATTTTTGATCTGACATACGATCGTCCTATCTAATAGTTACATTGTAGAATATGACCACAGTTACTCCCAGAACCGTAATTTTTATTCCTACTATAGATAAGGTAGATTCGGTTAGTTGACCAATCAAACCAATGGAAATCGGCCACGCCCATAATTATTGAAAACCACTTTCTGTTATATTTTTAGAAATTTCGAATTGGGATTATGAAAGACGATAACGATTTCATAAGAGGACAACAGTTGTCTTTAGCTCATGGCCCTAACCCCCGTTTTATTTTTCGAAAATTGAGGACTGGTCAATTTACACCAAAAGACACACACTTACCTCACCAGCATCAATACTACCCACTTACATCAGAGCAATTAACCGTCGGACCCATCATAGCATGGCCGCGATATTTTTATTACTAGGCGAATCGAGGGTAATTTGCATATTGAAAACATCTTCAAAAACGGAAATTGATTAGAAAACCAGGTTTAGGGTCAGGAATTTCTCCAATTTTTCATCCCTCCTACGTAATCGATATCGGGCTCAAAATCCGACCTCAAAATGCAGAAAAAATGTATTAGAAAGTGGGAATTCGACAAGGGGTGTGTCCCGGTGGGCGTCACCCGTTCCCAGCAATGTGATTGTTATACAACGTAAAATTGCCATTGGTAATATGCAAATTACCCTCGATTCGTCTAGTAAAAAAGTTTCGCAGCCTGGCCCGGTGCCAGACTACCCTATACCTCTACCATGACCAGCTATTGGGTGTCCTCTCTTTTCTCGGCTCAACGACCTCACAAAACCTCTACCATGACCAG
>JAODAI010186630.1:0-16524 GCA_027575025.1 Scotoplanes globosa | reverse complement strand
TACAAATGCAGCATGCACAGCTGTGTTGAAAACGAATTAAAACATGGTAATGAAAGTATAATGTAAGTTAGTTAATTAAGAAATATGCAATTTGTGATTAAATTCATAGGAATTGTTGAATAGGTAATACTTTAAAGTACGCTTGAAAGTCGAAATTTTACCAACAATGCGGATATTAATAGATAAAGCATTCCAAAGCTTTGGACCACACTTAATAAACGCCCGGTCATCAAAACGTGAGTTAACACGAGGTTCACAAAGTACCATGTGATGGCAGCGGGTAATAATTAATAAGTCCTGTAAATAAACTGGTGCTACACCATGCAAGCATTTGAAAACAGTAAGCAATATCTTAAAGTAGATACGTTCACGAATCCTTAACCCAGTGCAAATTAACCAAAATACATGAAATACCATTACCACGCTTCCCTCAATAAATTAACCTTGCAGCAGAATGTTGAACCATTTGCAGCTTGTCGAGTAAGTCAGTCACCTTTAATACCATGATAATAAATATAATTAGCGTAATCGAGCTTAGACAAAACAGAGCATTGCCCAGTAACTTGAACTGGTCAGAGCTTAAAAAACTGTTCATGCGACTGATAGACCGAAGTGAACAATAACAGGATGATATAACACTGTTAATTTGAACATCAAAATTTAATTGCGAGTCAAAGTAAACTCCCAAGTTATTAGCAGTGGGGTGAAAACGTATGCAAGTACCATCATTGAAAATGGCGCCTTTGATGGAAATTTGATTAAGAATATTTTTAGGACCGGGCAAAATTAATTCCGTTTTATTATTATTAAGAAACAGACTAGACTCTTGCATCCATGTAGCCACTTTAGAGAAATACAATTGAACACGGTGCGTAAGTGTGTGATATTGGAATGCCGGGTTGACAACAAATAACCACTGTTATAATTATATACATTAAAATTTGGAAAGTTTGTCTTAATGTGGCAAAAACGTGTTTAAATTGACCAGATTGTAGGTCGATAAAGGGCTGAAATGGCTGCTATACTGAAAATAAATGGTAGCTTAATTTATAGGCTTAAAAAATATGCTGATGGTGTTTGTCAACCCCGAAAACATGGGTTTATAGACACGACATTTGTGCTCCTAGGCCAATTGGTTGAGGATGTAAGATCCATCATATCGTCTACCATAAAGGTCATTAACATTTAACCCTGATTATCTGCAAATCAATGAAGGCTGCATTTAACCGTCTTACTTATATGTTAGTTATGTTTGTTGATTACCAAAAATGGGTGTAGACACCACATTTGTGTTCCTACGCCAATTGGTTGAGGAGTTATGAACATCATATCGGCTACCATGTTAAATGTGATTGACCTTTGATCCTGGTTAATTGAAAATCAATGAAGAATGCATTTGACCGACTTGCCTATATGTTAATTGTCTTTGTTGGTTACAAAACATGGGTGTAGTCACCACATTTATGCTCCTAGGCCAATTGGTTGAGGAGTTATGACCCATCGTATGCGGAATAAAGGTCATTGATCTTTGACCTTGAATATCTGACTAATGCAACAACTAGAAGGCTGGAAAACATCCATAATTATTCACGTATATACCTACAAGTGTATGCAAACATACTTTTTTATTATAATTTGTTCACGAAGGCCTATTGAAAGTACATGTTAGTTGTAGATATCAAATAATATGAACCATGGGCGATACATTTGATGACGATATACTTTTACCCATTTGTCTGTATTTAATACTACAGAGTGATTAATTCAACTATACATATACTATTATATTTTGTATGTGTATTGTTCTATACACAGGTCTACCTTAAAACTGACGAGATTTAAGAAGAAAGGAGGATGGTTTGTCTGTGACATAAGCTACATGCCATCCAATAGAGTGGTAATAGCAGCATGGAACAACAACAAGCCATCTGAAACTATCCTGGATATCGTTGACATGGAAAGAAATAAAGTGTTGTACAGTAGAACATGCACCGACCCTGATGATAACCGTCGGTTTGTTGCTGCTATTGATGATACCCGACTCATTACATGCTGCAGGCGATCGGTTGATGTCATCGACATCCAGACAGACAAAATCACTGCGTCCTGTCAGCTTCAATGTGGCCCCGCCCGCTGTGTAGTAGTCGATACAGGTAGTGATACTGCATACATTGGTGTAGAGGACTCTTGTGATATATCAGTGTATGACATCGATCAGCTGAGTGCCCGCCCCCCATTGTCCATCATCACAGAGAGTGGTGATGAATATCCATGGGACATGGATGTACACCGAGACACACTAATCGTGTGTACAGTGGCGGGAGATTCACTCAAAGGCAGAGTGTACGGCGTCAGTACCAAGAGTGGTAAGGTGCTGACGCGGTACCATCATCCACAGGGAGCGGGAAAGAACGCCCGTAGTATATGTGTAATACATGGTATGGCTGCCCAGCTGTGCATATCATGGGGTTATCATTTATCTATCCACTCTCTAGCCGATGATGGTGGGCAGTGTTTAGCCGTCGTCAAGATCGCCGATGAAGCATGGCGAATAGCAGCAACAAACAACATCAATGACATCAACAAGATAATAACAACAGGCCGGGGAACTCTGAATATGTATAACGTAGTAAGTTACTTCATATATCACTAGGCATCCGACACTACAAAGTTGTATTTATTTAACAAGGTTGTACCGATTTTCGTTAACTTAACAACTGTTACTTGTTAGGGTTGATTATACGTAATTTTAAGTTTATCCATAATTTGCCAATATTTAATCTAGACAGTCTACCCAAAAACTCTACAAATGTAGAATTGAATACAAGTATTACTGAAGAGGAAGTTATTAAGAAACTTAAAAATAACAAAACGACTGGATCTGAACAAATTATCAATGAATTTATTAAATTTAGTTCTCCTGGTTTGGTACAATTAATTACTAAAGTATTCAACTTAGTACTCTCGACTTGTAAGGTTCCATCGAGCTGGACGGAAGGGCTTATTAAACCTATATATAAAGGAAAGGAAGACTCTGGTAATTATCGTGGTATCACTCTACTCAATTTGAGAAATTATTTACCGCTATTTTAAATGATCGTATTACGAACTACATAGATTGCATGGGGTTATTAGGTTATGAGCAAATATGCTTTAGAAGTAATCATTCAACTCTGGACCATATATTTGTTTTATATTCAATTATCGATTATTATCTTAGTAAACAGAAACGGGTTTACTGTGCTTTTATTGATTGCAAAAAGGCCTTTGATCTTATTGACATAACGTCTTTATGGTCTACGCTCATTGAAAGTAATATCAATGGAAAGGTTCTTAAAGTAATTAACTCATTGTATAATGAAGCAAAATTCACATGTGAATATGGGATAAAATCTTATTACTTTTATTGTAATGTGGGTGTTAGACAAGGTGAAAACCTGTCCCCAATTCTTTTCTCAATTTTCCTTAATGATTTTGGTACTTACATTAGTAATTATTATAGTGGCCTTGATGATATGTCTTCTTCTATAAAAGAGCACCTAAGTACTGACGATATTGAGGTTTTTCTTAAATGCTCTCGGTGAAAGAGTACTGTACATCTTGGCATTTAAAAGTAAATACCAGCAAACTAAGGTTGTTATATTTTATTATTACTCATAACCAGACCTAATACAATAAAGATGGAACTTATGATGCAATATACCAGCAAACCTGTGTTTAAAAATATAAGTACATTCTGTAAGCACATTCAAAACTATTTCAAGGAATAGCTCATTTTAGTCGTGAATAGTGTCCTAGATTCAATCAAACAACTTTTTTACTATCTTCTCTCAATTGAGGTTTTAACGAACATGGTTAATAATTCATTGATCCAATAATTTTAGTCAATTGATCTTCCTCTAATCGGTTTTCATGTTATCTTCTTTTTTCTATGTTTATTACTTCCATTTTTAGATTGCACTGTACATACTTGTTACTTGACTTTTCTTGATCTTTGGTGATTGGTGATCGGAGGATGAGCAGAGAATAAACTGAAACTGAATCTGAAACGTATCCGAAGCGTACACGCGCAACGGTTGTAATTTATATATGCGCACCATGGACTTGTAAAATCATGTTTTTGCCCATACTTCCATATTTTAGGTGCAAATTCGAAAAAGTAAGCTACACACGCATAGAAGTTGTGCGAGTCAAGGAGCCGCAATGAAAAAAAAATGAATGGACAAACATCGAAACATGCCACGTTAGTTTTTATAATAAGATAACGGTGATGAGGGAGCATATTGGCTACGTGATATAGGGAGTTGGGCTTGAGTGCCAGAGTTTCCGGGTTCGATTACCGGCCGAGCGATGTTTTGTGTTATTGGGAAAAAAACCTTTATCCCGCTTGCCTCAGTTTCACTCAGATTGGAACAATCAGTACCAGGTTTGCTTGGAAGTTATACATGCGATGGATCAGCGTCCCATCCAGGGGGTCATCGACTACCATTCGCTTGCGCTACAGAAATCGGAGATAAGCATTGGCATATGATGGGTATTCGGGCCCGGGGAGGAGTTTAACTTAATGGAAGTGATTAGCTGGAAAGTCAGACAAGTAATGTATTGAAAAGGCTGTTATATGCTGACGATCTAGCAGTAGTTGTGGATTTGAGAGGCATGGGTTGCGTATGACCCTGGATAAGACAAATTTTTGTATGTGGGTATACAACCACCGGAATTTGGTATAACAACGGTATTAAGCAGAGGAATAGTTTTGCGTATCTGGGGGGAATGTTTACTGGTGATGGGCGGTGTTCGTGGGGAGATGCGAAAAATGATTCAGTCGGTGGCTCTGGTCTGGAGTAATGTAGAGGGGGTTATATCAGACTATAGTAAGTAATGAAAAGGGAAGGTATTGGGTGCATGTGTCATCCCTGCATGTATTTATAGTATTGAGACAGTGGTGGGCTTAGTCAGGTGATCAACAACAGCGATTCCAAATATGTGAAAATAACTGGACGAGGAAGATTGCGGGGGTTAAGCGGGTAGATGTGAGAGGGTGTATAGTATTCTGGAGGAGATTGTGATGAATAAGAGTTTTATGGAGAGGGTGATAATGGGGCGCATGAAGTGTGATGGATATGTAGGGCGTATGGATGAAGGGCGACTCCCCAAAATGGCGATGTTACATGTGGAGGTTGGTAGAAGGGGTAGGGTGGGAACCTCGCTTGAGTTAGAAGGACTGTGTGGATAGTGATTTTAGGAGAGCCAAAAGTGGTGGAGATTGGAGTTAATGTATACAGATAGAAGGATGTGGAGAGGCTTGACCAATCATGATGTTGCCAGTTAGTATATTCTTCCTCACACCTCTTCATGGATTCATGATGTAGAGATATAGATATACAATTTATAAATGTCCCTATGCATTTATTTAATATATACGGGTCATTCCATAAATTAGGGTGCGAACTTGTGACATGCCTATTTTAAGCATAAAATCAAATAATCATCTTTATCGTGGAAAATCTTATCCAGTTAGTCATATCTAATATAAATATCGAAATTGGAGATGAGTAAATACTTAACAGGAAAAAACTATGAAAAATATCGTCTCTGCACTTGTACATATTGGAAATTGCATGTTTCATGTGTAAACTTGGACACCAAAATGGTTATTTTTCTTTAAGTTGCAAATAAACTGATTAAATCATATTTTTGGTGCATTCCATATAACTAGAGCATATTCTAAGTGCAACGTTATATACATATATGAAATTATTGCTTTTTCTGGATTTTGTGCAAGAAAAGGATAATTCACCACGTTTCACGTGTAAAGGGGACACCGAAGATAAAATCTCAATTATTGAAAAAAATGGAAAAGCTTTGCCAAAATTTAATCTTTATATTTTAAGATTCTGACCCCAGGATACCTTTCAGCTAACATTATGTAATATGACCGTTGGGAAGTATTAATGGTACAAGCACAAAGTTTTACAATGTAAATATTTAGGGGGACACCAAAGTCATGACTCAATATTAATAATGATAATATTTTTGTTTTCAGTGTTTTTCACTCTTTTCACCATCATTGTTTAAGTTAGTAATTTCCTGTGATAAAAATTAAAAAATGAACTGAATTCACATCTCTATTAATTATTCATCAATTTGAAGTGTTTCACGTGTAAACATTTTTAGGGGACACCAAAGTTTATACACGTGGAAAACTTTTTGAAATCCGTTTTTTTAAAGAAAAATACAGATCCTGGGGAACCATAACATTCAAGACTGAAATTTGTGTATTATTAATCATTTCATCAAGCAAAATAAAAAATATAAACATTCTAAAGTGGAAAAAGATCCATTATTTAAAGTCATTTTTAAATGTTACAAAGTTTTCACTAAAAAGCAAGACATTTTGCCTATTTTCAAGTAAAAATAGGACAATGCAAAATCTTAATCCAAATTAGTTTGTCCTTAATTAGAAGCTATTGACAGTATCAATAAATTAAATACCGAACAAAAATACCAAAACATCACAGTACTCTATTAAATTCCACATGAATGTATAGAAAGTGGTATATTATACCATTGGTCCCATTATTTAGGGAATGACCTATACATAATTAAATGATACCTAACATTATATATACGTTAGAGTGACTATTCATAATAAGTATTACTATCATTCATATGAAAACACTTGCACTATTTACTGGATATAAAGTTGTACACCTATTCGATATTGCACAAGGTTAATTGCATCATCAAAATTGTTAATGTTCTGACCTTTGAATTGCTAATTTTGTGTGCCAAGTAATATGGCCACCAGTACTCCTCTTGGTGTCTTTGTGTGATTCAATGCTTCTATCGGAGAAAGTTTTGCTGGACGTCATCACGAAGATTTTTAAACATGTCCACAGAAACGTAGTCTTCTATGAGCGACTATCATGTATATCACATCAATTAATGTTTCACTACATCGTTCAATACATTACATCTCGTGACTTAAACTAACAGTACTGTATTAAGCATATATTAATATCACTTGTATGTGATTGTATGGTAACATCTTTATGTTAACTCGTTATTATACATGTAAATTTAGCAACATATAATGGTTTACTTACAACGACACCAGTCACTACATACAATTATATAATGAGTTACTTACAACGATACCAGTCACTACATATACTTATATGATGGGTTACTTACAAAAACATCATTATCTGTATTGTAGGATAGTTATTTACTTCTTCACTTGACATGTCTTACCTTAGAGGCATTATTATAGTAATACGTATTATACACCAATTAAGATCATTCATTAGTATTACGCATCCCTATATTTCCTATTATCTACTAGACAAATAGTTAATATTAACAAGTTAATTATAATGCACCATTGTAAATATTTTACTCATGTAGGACAATTACAACTTCCTGAGCTTGGCCAATTTACTATCAACATTGTCCCGTACGATTCAAAATGATGACCGCGAGAAGTTGGTCGAATTCTTCGAACTTCCTCCCAGTAAGCAATCCCGGTCTCTGCTCCAATGTTTACAGGATCGTCAAATTATCAGTGAGTGGGATGTTGATAAACTATCAAAGGCATTCAAAGCACTGCATATGGATATTCACTTTAACGTGACGTCACATTATAATCGGCTAATGCGTAAGTACAATTATATATGTTAGATAATGTAAACAAGTTTTTGCCCTTGATATTGTCATAGGCTTTATCATTGCACTCTAAAAAAGAAATAGTAAAATCTGACTACATGGTAGACAACTATGTATTGACGCAAAAGTATTCAAAACGTTGACTACAACTTTGGTCAATTTGACCATTGTTAGGTCAACATTTTAACTAATTTTGTGTCGGTGCATAGTTGTCTACAATGTAGTCAAATGTGACTACTTCTTTCTTAGAGTGTACATTTTGGTTCATGTTAATATAGCCAATGTTGAATGGGTAGTCATATCGTTAATGTTAATCCCAACTATTCATATTACGTTCGAACTGAGTAGGTCTATGACAATTTGGATATAAAATATGTGTAAAATACTGGTGATCTGTTGGATGTAATTATTTTTGGTTTTGAAGATAATACTACATTATTAATAAATGTTCCTTTAGGATTTTTGCTTTCGTTTAATACTATCAACTGTTGGTAACATCACTCAAACTGTCCATGGTCAAATATGATAATACAATGGTGCAGAAATGTACAGCTTCATAAGTATGTTCAAATAATACATAGTTGAATATATTCATTACAACTTTAAGCCCACTGGAAACTTAAACATATCGCTCTAACAGCTTCAATCAGCCACATGGGACTGGCCAGTTTAATTCTGCGGTTTGCAGCGGTATACTGTATATTTTGTGACACCAATCTAAAGTAAAAACAACATAGTTTTCGGACGTGTCAAACGCTATATTTAGATAGTCATGCAATTTAGTTTGATTTCAGTATATTTGGTATTAATTTGGGAGTATTTAGAGAAATCTCCGAATCTTAGGTCAATCTTTCGCAAAATCGAAATAGCTTTTGTTTTTTGTGTCACGTTTCTTGGAAAATATTACACATTTTTTTTTAAAAAGGCACATATATTTGATACCATATCTTCCAATAATTACGGTTGAGGTGCTTAAATTGACATTATAAATATTGCAGATAATTATATTTTAGAAAGTGTAGTAAATTATCTCTGATTAGGCAGCCACGGTCATAGGAAATCGCGTACCGCTGAAACTATGCGGTCGGAAAATTACACTTTGTATCACTCACTATTGGCTAACCGGCTAATGCTAGCATATATTGCAAGGAATACAATTTTACCACTATTTGAGTTGATACATATTCTTTGGTGCGTAGCATACCAACACGATGGTCTAACTTACTGCCCTCTTTATTTTACCGGAAATATCACTCTACATACATCGTACGTTGTGCACATCATACCTTAATATAAGATTATCATGGATGTTTTCCATTCGCAATCGAAAAATTGGCATCAGTTACTTCAGGTTTGCGAAAAAAAAATAATTTACACGAGTATTGATTCCGTATTCGATATACATGTTTTTATTTTGATGGACCACGACCGCTTTCGATCCATCACTGTACGATAGTCATATAACGTTCTGTACAGCTATGTATTGTCTGTTATATTACTGAATATACTAGCTGTACTATCCGAGGTCGGATCATACCGAAGACTTTAAAAATGGTACATGTTGCCTTCTCGCTTGATGTTCAGCGTATGGGATTGGAGCATGGTCAACAATCCAGTGATCCTCGACTAGGAAAACATTCCGAAGACGGTGCTATTAAACTGGAAGGTTAGAAATGAGCCGTTAAACAGAACCAACAACCATGCCGTTTTTGACAGGTTTTCTTGTGGGAGGGGCAAAGTCAAACTGTTGCCCCATTACACTATCTAAGTGGAGCGCAAATTTGTTTGGCGCGGAGCGTACAGAAAATGTATGGCCCCTCAAATGAGCTTAGATACCAAATGTGCTAGCTTCTTCACCAATTCAAAGTGGCAAAGTGTCATATGTGAATCAAATTAGACTAATATGCACGTAAGACCAATTCCAGAATATAAATGTGTATTAATTAACTGGGGGCATAATGGCTCCCTCGATATTTTTTACTTCTGAATCGCAACCGCTGAGGCTATATATTTGTTTTGCATATGACTTTTTGCTCTCGTGTCTTGCGCACATTTTGGCACTATCCCCGTCCAGATGGCCCCCTGATGTTGAATTATAAAAAGGTATGCTTTAAAAATATCCAATTATTGCATTGTTTGTACACTTAAGCATTGTGAACATAATGTGTTATAATACTGTTGTTTGTAAATACAGTGTAATTAATTGAGTGAGTATAAACGTGTTGCCAAATACACCCCATTTCATCTCAAATAATAAAATACATAGAAAATAAAGAAATGTTAATACATAAGACATAAAAACAAAAGAAAACATAGAAAATACGGATAATCATAAAAAACAATGAAATACATAAAAAAATACTAAAATGTCAACATCAAACCATTTTTTCGCATATACTTATCGCCAAATGCATTGCTAACATAGGTCTTGCCTTACATGTGTCTTTCTTTTAGTTTATAATGAAGCTATATTAGATTTCAAGTCAATTTTCAGGTGATTTCGTTTTGGGGAAAAATGTGAAATTTCCATATTTCCTTTGTAATTAGCGTATAATTACAAAAAATAACATAATTGAGATGTTTTTGTTTCATGTTGTTCAAAACACATTTTTCTATAGGCATGCTACATTCCAGATCATTATGACATTACACGGCTGATATCTTAGGGGGCGAAGTAGCCCCACCCCGGGCACACGGATATAAAAATCGCCCGGGTAATTTAGGGTGAAGACTTCTCTGACAGGGAAGATATCCCGCATTGGGGAAGGAAACCCTGTCGAAGAAGTCCTGGGTGGCACCCCTTCCTCACCCGACGGATCTTTTGTACCACTATGGTTATCGAAGACCTCAACATCAAAGTTGGAAAGTACAATACAGGTTACGATGATAAGGTATGGAGGATATAAACAACAATGGAGAGAGGTTTGCAGACTTGTGTGCCGCAAACAGCCTTGTCGTCGATGGAAGCATCTTCCTTCACAGACTGATACACAAGGTCACCTAGCTATCACCGGACCTCTTCACCGGAAATCAGATTGACCACATGTGCACTACCAAGAGGTTTAAAAGGTCCCTGCAAGACGTGCGCGTAGTAAGAGGTGTCGACGTCGTTTCAGACCACCATCTCCTGGTCGTCCGGGTCAAGCTTACACTGAAGATAAACTGGACTGGGGAGATGAACCAGTGTCAGAAGTTCAACACCATACTTCTCAGGGATCTATCCAAACTGTGGGAGTTTAAGCAGATACTAGTAAAGAGGTTACAAGTCTTACAGGAACTGACGGGAGAAGAAGAGGAATATGAAATATCCAAGAATTGGCAGAATGTGGAGGAGGCTATGAAGATAATTTGCCAAGTGGTATTGAGCCCACATCAGCACAATTACAAAGAATGTTTAGAAAGGTATCAAATAGGACAAAAATAAATATGTAGATACGCTAGGAACAGAAGCGTGGGAAGCAGACAGAAATGGAAACACAAAGGATTTGTATGCAACCACATAGAAGTAAGACCAGTTAAAGACCAGTTAAAGACAAGAAGGAAAAGCAGTTTAATATTAATGAGGGGGAGGAGGCTAAGATGGGTGGAATATTTTGAAGAACTTCTCAACATACCAGCTCCACCCGATCCGCCCAATATCAAGCCATCGGATAGAGACCTGTCTATAACCTGCTATGCACCACTAAGGATGAGATCCGCAACGCCATCAAGAATATGAAAAGCGGTAAGGCAGTCGGACCAGACGGTATCCCAGCATAAGTGCTGAATGGTGATTTGGAAACTACTGTAGAGATGTTCCACCCTCTTCACATTGATATGGGAAGATGAACACGTCTACTCGGAATGGAAAGAGGGCTACCTTACCAAGCTCCCAAAGAAAGGCAACTTGAGCCATTGCTCCAATACAGAGGGATTACCATACTATCCACTCAGGAAATGTTTTCAACAGTATCCTGCTAGGGCCAGTATGAAATTTGTTGTAGATGAACAGCTGTGGGATGAGCAGGCTGGATTTCGTATATAGGTGTAGATCCTGCACTGACTAGATATCAACATTGCGCATCATCCTGGAGCAGACTCTTGAGTGGAGCTCACCAATGTACATCAATTTTATTGACTACGAGAAGGCTTTTCATGGGCGTGGACAGGGCATCACTTTGGAGGCTGCTGAGGCACTACGGGGTCCCTGATAAAATCACCACTATCATCTGGATCTCTTTCGAGGGACTTACATGCAGCATGGTCCACGGAAGTCAGTTGATTGGACCGTTTCATGTGTAGACATGAGTGACACAGGGATGTTTGTTGTCACCGTTTTTGTTCCCGCTAGCCATCGACTGGATCTCGAAGACAACTACTTCGAATAAGCGAAACGGCATGCAATGGACACCATGGGTACAACTGTATGACCTCGATTTTGGGGATGACCTCGCCTTGCTCTCTAACACCCGTCAGCAGATTGTTTTCCCCGGAAGCCAAAAAATGGGGCAGCAAATTCCATTCAACTTGGCCTTAACTTCCGTAAAGGGAAGAGCAAGCTCCTGCGGGTCAACTCAACCAACATATCACCTATCATGATGAACCGTGAAGTGATGGAAGAAGTGGACAGCTTTACCTATCTCGCCAGCATTATCAACAAGCAGGGTGGAACCTGCTCAGATATACCGGACAGGATTGTCAAGGTCAGGGCAGCTTTTCTCTAACAGAGGAACATTTGTATCTCAGGGGATATATCCATCCGTATAAAGGTGAAGATCGTCAACACCAATGTGAAGTATGTCCTACTCCAAGACGCCGAAACACGTTAGGACTACCGTCATCACCACCAAGAAGATACATTCATCAACATGTGTTTGCGGCGCATTATCCATATATGTTGGCCTGATATTTTATTTTATTTTATTTCAATATTTCATGTCAGGGTAACTTCTTTAGCCACTGACTAATCATCCAGAAGGCCCTGCGATGCAATGAACGGACAATGGGATACAGGGGAAACCGGAGTACCCTTAGTAAAACCTCTAGTTGTAGATATGGTCATCCAATTTGCACTTCCGATCGGGAATCGAGCCCCGGTCGCAGTGGTGCAAGAGCGTAGCGCTTACCACTACGCCACAGCCTATACCCCCAGCAATGAAGAGCTCTGACAGCGCACAAACCAACAACCAACCGATACAGATATCGTCCAAAGGCGCTGGAGATGGTTAGGCCACACAATCCGGAAATTAGCTTCCAATACCATCAGACAGTCTTTGATATGGAACCCTCAAGGAAGGAGAAAGAGAGGGAGACCTAAAAAAAGATGGCGCTAAAACACGGATCTGACATAAAGAGAGCAGGTCACTCTTGGGGACATATATGAATTTACTTTCACAGAAGGGATGGTGTATGTTATGTAAGTAAGTAAGTAAATGATGTGTATGACATTTTTTGGTTTATTACACATGTGCCATCCTAGTGGTCATCTGCCTCCTCTGGTGTTGCATATTTCTGGTTGCAATGAACTTCCATACAGCATACATTGCATAGCTACCCATTTATACCTTAGCTATGGCGAAGGCACGGCGGTGTCGGGGTTTTCGGGGAGGCCGATGCTCTCCGACAGGGGGAGGCTCTTTTTCATCGTGTATCATAAATGGCCTACAACCTATTACAATTTTACCCAAAAATCCAACCATGCATGTATGTACGGTTAGAAACACTTGCGTTAGTAAAATGTTAATATCACAATTAAAAATATTATTTCAGATCGCGTCGGGGGAAATATCCCTCTTTCGGGGAAGAAATATCACTTTTTGGGGACGTCAAGCGCCAGTCCGAGAATATTATTGAATTCGTCGGGGAAATCCTTGTAATTATGTTACAGCTTATTTTCCACCATAATAATAATAATGTCGTCACCTATATAGCGCTTTATGCAATACGTCAAAGCGATGTTCCAGTGGCTGTAGCAGAAGCGCGCCTGACGCAGAAGTGTAAGATCCGTATTATGTATGGAAGATAACCGGTACAAATCCCCGCTCTTTGCAAAAAGTGACCAGATGTAACGAGCCAGGCGTTTCAAATCCTGCTACCGAGATCGCCATGCAGTGTTATATAAAAATATATAAATAATAAAAACTCCCCGACGGATACAACAATTATTCCCTGATGAGAGGTTCTACCCCCCCACATATCCTCACCCCATCAACAACCCCACTGAAGTCATCAGGTGAAGGAGGATCGTCCATCCTGTGGCAATTACTTTAAAGTTATAATATTCTCATTATTTTCTCTCCCATTTTATTTTTCACCTTATTCACCGTCCCCAAAAAAATATGTGGATGTGGTTTCCCCATCCACCCATTGGCCACCCCCAAAAATATGTCGGCGGTTTCCCCCTCCACCCATTGGCTACGCACTAGTCTATGAGCAGTGACGATACAATTGAGTCACACTTAATAATCAATTATTGATCATCTTTTAGTGGTTTGTAAAATTAATTTTCACATTATGGAAGGTATTTATCTTGTCGCTTTCTGCATTTACTGTATTGATAATGTATGTTTTACTTTCAATTTTATTGACATAATATATAATTGTATATATTAATTTATTATATAATGGTTTCCAAAGCAATTCGTGTGGACCGGATGATATTAGAGTGTCCATTATTGAAGTCAAGAATTGAAGAACAGAAGCGACAGTTACGTGACGTCACCCAGGAAGTAGATGCCGATAGAGTTGAAACAGGAACGTTCAAACAAAGTTCCGATGAAGCTAGGTTAATAGTAAGTGTAATTAAACATAATATATATATACATAATTATATAATTATATTTATATGGGCCAAAGCCAAAACCTGTCACTCTATAAACTCAAAAGTAAATTTGTTCCTTTGGGATAATTTGTTTTCGGTTCATTGCGGTAGTAATTGACCGTGGTGATTCAGCCGAAAAATCCTGAAGATATTGCGCAATCTATGATGTAGATGTTATTGAACTCTAGAATGCGCACCACTGATTGCGAGAGACGGAATTCAGTAAAATGGATTTTGCTAACCAATATGAAGAGTAGGATCAAATTGTATTACTGTTACTTATAGTATATCTGAAAGTGAAATTTATCAGGTAGAAAAGTTTATCAAATTTTGGGTTAAAAATTAAGAAATATCGGCAAAAATGGTCAAAAATGGTCCGAAATTCCGTCCCTCGCATTTTAGTGTACAAAAATATATTTTAGGGGGGTGAAAATACCTGCAAGATGCATGAAAACTTTCAAAGTATCAATTATCGATCATTTGATCATAAATAACGGTGAAAAAAACGAATGAAAAATTAAAGGGGGCGCTATTTGGTCACCGCCTTTTTTGCGACGGACGGAATACACCCTATGATAAGGCATAGGCCCAAATTTTGAAAAGTTGTAATTTTTTTTAAATCGTTATTTTTATCATTTGATCAGATGGATTATGATCCTTGGTGACTCCTTGGGGTTGGTGGGTAGTTTTGGAGGCGGATGGGTCAAAGGGGGTGACGAAGGGAGGTGTCATAGGTCATTTTAGGCCAAAAAATGCATTTTTCCCATCTTTGACCTCTGTTGACCTTCTATGTGTGTCCATGAATTAGATTGTGCTATTGTGGTAATATTCCCACTGTTTGTGATATGCTTAGGTAAAATTGAACAACGTTGACATATTTTCCGTCCGTCGCGTTTCCGTCCCTTGCGCGTCCTTTTTCTACGAAATCGTATAAAAACTCAGCATAACATCCTTTTTTTTAAAAATAATTTCAGCCATGTGTCAGAGGATTAATTGATCTAGGCCTAGGTATAATTAAGTTATATATCATGTAGGGATTGAATATAAATTCCAGTTAAGTTTGATAAAATTATGACTATTAAAGTATTATTTAAAGTGCAAGAATACCCATTTTTATTCATTCCGTCAGTCACACCAAAAATTGTCCGTTGCCATGGCAACACGTTGATATTTTGAAACGCCTAAAGTTTTTTACTATGTTACGTAGTAGGCTATGTTGCAGGAACCCCAGGGAGAACACTGGCTTGCCAGTGACAGGGTTCCTGCCTGGTTATGATTGAATGATTTAATAAAATAATAAAATTAAAATTAAATATGTTAGTCTGTCTATTTATCCAGCTACTAATTTTTACTGATCTGACCATTGTTTAGCAGATACAATTGGAAATGTGCATCAAATCCCTCGCTCAATACAGAGATTTTGGCTTTGGCCCAATTACTAACTACTAACGTTAGGCCTAGGCTATTTGCTGTGTGATAAAGCCGTTAGGCTAGGCCTAATTAAGTTAATAGGTGAGAAAAATAATGATTAAGTCGTGCAACTACCAGACATTCGGGTGAACTACAAATTAAAGTTGTCTGGGCAACATCGGCTGTCGTCGTCAATACTGTTACCCGTAAAAGGTAGTATGTTGAATTCGTTCAGGGGTTGTCAGGCTACTTTTAAAGTTGGTGGATTTAAACTTGGCGAAAACTTTCAACTTTCATTTCGATTTCTGATTTTCGGTGCAATTCGGAGTTACCTATAATTCAGCCGCGCGTTTCAACGGGTTGTGCGTCACGGTATTCTAGATTTGTCAGTCAGGATGCCAGTGGTTAAGGCGTCGGACTTGCTGTTCGAATACCAGCACTGCAGTTGGTCATTTCGGGGTGAGTCATTGAGCAAAGACACTTTACATAGACTGTTCCACGTCACCCAGGTGTAATGGGTTCATGAGCAAACTTTATGTTTAAGTTTAAGTTTATTTCAAACTCTGTCGACCACCTTCCAGGGTATGAGAGTAACATATCAATACATAACAAATAGATGGCGCACTTGCGCAAAAGATAAGAACATAATG